>SCLH01001237.1:46989-82103 GCA_004367855.1 Oikopleura vanhoeffeni
AAATGCGACCACTACTCCCTTAAAATAAGCGCAAAAACGGGTTTTCACCAATTTCAGCGCTGCATTATTTTTATGTAGATGAAACGGACCTTGAGGCTTTGCGCACTTTTTTGCGGCCAGCATCAACGTTAAATTTTTGATCTATCTTTCAAACTTAGGGAGTTGATGGATTAGGCTGTTATCGGACTTTTTCGACCACCTTGGATTCTTAATACGAACAGATAGGCGGGTCAATTGAGAAATGGTGATAATTTGATTTCATCAGATGGATTCTTAAAAAAAATCTAATCCCTTTTAAAAGATCGTTTCTGATAGGTCAGCCAATCAGGGCTCCACGATTTTTTTTCCGGGAGAAATTTCTGTTTGTATAATCGAAAACTAAGACCCCTATGTTCGTGTTATTTCTAGTCCGTCATGAAATCGACCCTGAAAACCAAGGTTTTGGCCTTGAAATGCAATCAGTACTTTAAAAACATTAGCATTTTTTTTTATTCATGCGTCAAATTTGCGCTTGAGATAGTTTTTAACTGGAAAAAACGACATTTATGAGAGTTTAAATCATGTTTTTGATTTGACGGTTTTCAAGTTTAAGGGGGTGGTGGTTCCTAAATTGACATATTCCCGATGAAAAATTAGCAAAACAGGGATTTAAGATATCATTTGATAAACCAATTTGTAGAACTAGCCTTGGCTTACTAAAAAATATGTCAAAAATATTTCGTAAAAATACACTCCTAGATATATCCCCTTTTCAAACTTTTGTTAATATCCCGGCCCTCATTAGGAAACGTAATGTGTTTCAAGTAGTAGGGCCGGGATATTAACAAAAGTGTGAATAGGGGATATAAGTTATACCGAATGTGTTTTAGGTTTTGGGGTGTTCCCCGGGGAGATTGAAACGCCCCTTAAATTAACTAACCAAGTCGCGCTCTGATTGGTTAAGCGTGAATCTCCTAGGGGAACACCCCANAAGCTAAAACACATTGGGTAATATAACCTTTACAAGACTACCTATTCAAAAGAAAAAAGCTAACTCTTCCCAGGTTTTATTTGAAATAAACCGAATTTTCAATGTAACCTGTGTAATTGGTAGCCAGAACTTCTGGGGAGCGTTTTTGTCGATAAGTGCTAAATTTTATGTAAAATAAGCAAAAAACATCGTTTTTTGGATATTATTCATCGGAAAATGTATTTCCTCCCAGGTTAAATTTTAACTTCGCTCAAAATATTGCAAAAGCTAGCCCAAAACAAATAGAAGCTTTTGAGAAGTTTTTTTTCAAATTTCGACCCCAAACTCAAAATATGAATTTTTCAAGGTCACGTAAAAACATTTCCAACAAAAATGTGCTTCGATTTTCGGAAATTAGTTCAAAATAAAGTCGAAGAAACACTGAAGAGAAAATTGGCTTATGTCAACCCAGTAATTTTACTTTCTTGTCTAAAATTTAAAAAAAAATACTTATAAAAGATATAATTTTGTTACCTCGTTACCTTATTTTAAGACCCAGGAAGTTTGAGTTTTTAATTGTAAAAACTGTAGACTAAGAAAAAACGATCTTTTTTAAGCCGAAAAAACTTGCTAATTCTAATCAAAAATATAATTATGACTTTGTAGAACTTTGTCCATAGAATCATTCTATTAGAATGCCAAGGTGGTCAGATTTACAAGAACTATTGACGTACAAATAATTCCCTATCTGTAAATCTGACCGCGATGAAGAAAATGTATTTACAATAACTGTTTAATATTGGTTAATGGTCAACCGAAAGGAAGTATATATAGTATATATAGTGTCATACTATGACAGTCATAGTATATATGGTGTCATAAACACTTTTTCTAGTTTACAAACTTATTTCCTTGTTAATCTGACTGCGAAGCATGACAATGTATTTATAAAAATGCTTAATATTGGTTAATTGATAAACGAAAGGAAGTATAAGGTGCTATTAACACTTTTTCCGGTATAAACACGAATGTCCTGAACTCTAACAAGGAGTAGGTTAGCCATGGTTAAAATACTTCCGGTTATTATTTTTAATTAACCCTCCGAGCTACAAAAGTTCCAAAAAGTTAACTGTGTGAGTAAAGTATCGTTTCAGGAAAAACAATTTCATGAGGAAAATGTTTTTGAAATTTATTCTAGTGTTGAAAATTCCAAATTCAGTTTTCAAGAATTATCGAAAAATTACGATTTTATCAAAATTAACGGTACTTCTGGTATAGTATAGGTTGTATAAACGTCACTGACGTTACGTCATTCTCTCAAGAAAAAACTCGATGATATTTTTTATTTATGAAAAATCATATTCTGAAAACTAAACAAGAAGGGACATTTATCTTGTAAATTTGTGTTTATACTTATTTCAAATACTTGTTTCGAAATCCCCTGTAGCTTTTTTTTTTGAAAACATGTAAGGCCCTGTATACGTATATAACGATAATGTGTGGACGCGATTAAGCTAAGTCGAAAAATGAAAGTGCTCAGATCAACTTAATAATGATTTGAGATGATATAAGATGATATATGAGGTGATAAGTTTTCACATGAACGTTTTTCATTTTTTTCAAATAACAAAACTTGCAACAATGAAGAACACCTCGGAGGAAATCCTGGAAAGCAATTTAAAAATAAAACTTATTTAAAAAAAATGTGTTTTTTACGAATTTCAAGGGCTTAAAAACATGTTGCCATTCAAAATTTCGTAATTTCAAATTCTGAACCTTAATCGGAAATTTAAAAAACTATACGATTCCAAGGTCAAACCGGCATTATCTACAAGTTTAATTGAGGCCAATCAAGCATAAAAACAGACTTTTTCAAAAAAAATCTAAATTTTTTGCGCCTAAAAAATTATTACCCCCTTCTTCAGATTTTTTGTTCGATAGCTATAACATGAAAATGCTTCAATCGCATCCACTTTAGTAACGATTCTTATTTTCATAATTTTAGGGCAAAATCTGAGTTGAACGAATCTCGTCATAATTAAAATTAAAATAGGCGCAAAAACTGTTCAAAACTTAATTTTAACAGACAAAAAGACCGGTGATAAAAATTTTATATGGAAAATATAAATAATTTCAAAATCATAAATTATCTGAAATGTTTAATTATTTTTTCAAAAGTACTTTCTTTCTTTGATTATTAAGGGCCTCGGTGCATTTTGACAGATACCGATATGGGCTCTTGACGAAAAACTTTTTAACTGGGATTATATATCTTCCACTATACCATCAAAGTGGTTGATTCATTGATCCAGCGCAACTTTTGTATCTAGCGATTTTGCATTAATGGCTTTTAAGCAGAAAGATTTTAAGTTTGAATTTTAACTTTCAAATCGAGAAATTATGAGAAATTTTCGATAAAAGTTCCAAACATAAATGAAAAAATTTCTTATTTTTCTTCAAAATTTTTTTTTAAATAGTTGTTTCAAATCAAACGAAAAAAACTCTACCCAAAATGGCTTACTTTAACTTTCCGACCTAGGTGACCACATTTTGGTATATGCTCTTTAAAAACCATATGACATGGTTCAGTAATTTTTAGTCAAAAATAATTAGAAATATTTAAAAAAATTTTCTCATTTATAGTTCAAAATTTTTCAAACTAATTTTTTTGGAATCCTTAGCTGACAACATCAGGAATGGCTACTTTCACTATATTTAAATATGCGTTCGTTTTGTTTCTTCGCTTTTGTTTATACTCTGAATCATATTTTTTTGATCGTAAATACGGTTTGCACGAAATTAAGTTAAGCCCTCTTTAATCAAGAAATAAATTTTTTTTTATTTCACCGAGACTTGCTCAATTGGTAAGCCGACCTGGTCGACCGGTTTAAATTTATTCATTTAAACTTCATGAAAAATTTTTTTTTTCGATGTGCTTAAATTTCGTTTTTTTTCGACTTTTTTCAAAAATTTAAATTTTTGATTTTGACTCAAAAATCGTATGAATTTAAACTAAATAACGGTGGACAGGACCGTATTTTAAAGTTCCTTATTAATAAAAAATAGAAAATAAATTTAACTGTAATTTAGACACCTTTAATCAGGCTTCCAGAAAAGCCATCCCTTTGGCGATTTTCCATCCCTTTCCCCTAATTTTCCCTATCTTTTGCTATGAAAAGGGATAGAAAAGGGGATAAAAGCCATTTCTTTTGGAAGCCTGCCTTCAATAGCAAACGCGCGTTTTTTTAGGGTTTTTTCAAAAGACGATTTATAAAGTAAAAATAATCAATCTGAAGAAATTCAGATTATACAAAGTAAGCTGAAAAGTGNTTTTTATTCAATTTTATTTCTCTTGATGGTAAACTTTTTGCCACTTTGAAATTTTCGAACGAAAAGTTCAAATAAACAGTGCCACCTTTGAGCTTACTTTTTATAATCTGATTTTTTTCAAATCCATAATTTTGTATTTTTTCCATTATTTCAACTATGTAAATCGTCTTTTTAAAAAACAGTCAAAAAACGAAAGATTCCGGTGTCTAAATTGAGGTAAAATTATTTTTGTTTATTTGTATCAATTAGTAGGGCTTCAACAAGAGCGTCGAAACAAAACGCAGGAATTTTTGAAAACATAAAATGTAGCTTCTAAATATCTGAAGCCGGTGATTCAGAAAATTAGTTTTGAAAATTTTGAACAAGAAATGAGGAAAATTTTCGAAATATTTCCCAATATTTTCGACCAAAAATCACAAAAAATGTCATGATTTTTCAAAGAGCATATAAAAATATGTGGTCACTTACGTGAAAAGTTATAAGGGCCATTTTGTACAGTTTTTTCGTTGATTCGAAACAAATAATTAAAAAAGACAATTTGAACAAAAAATAAGGAAAGTTTTCATAATTTTTGGACCTTTTTGCAAAATTTGTTCAAAATTTGACGAATTCGAAAAGTTAAATTCGAACTCAAAATTTAAAAAAAAAGAATAATGCGAAAATTCAAAAGTTACATCAAGAGCCTATATCCCCTATTCACACTTTTTTAAATATCCCGGCCCTACTACTAAAAACACATTACGTTTCCTAACAGGGCCGGGATATTTACAAAAGTGTGAATAAGGGATATTATTATATATTATTGTTTGACTCAAGGGGGTCGGTGCTTAGACCCAGATCCATATATATATATCATATATATGGATCTGTGTCTAAGCACCGACCCCCTTGAGTCAAACAAGTAATTAATCAAATTCAAAGTTTTCATTGTTATGTCATAAAAGTACCTTTCATAATTCACCGTGATGTACCTTCCCTTATTAAATGATGTAGTCATAAAAGTCCACCTGCGTCCCAAATTATCTTCTCCGTGACACTACCTAATTCTCTGATGTCCCACCGAGCGCCGCATATTGTCTTAATTACTAAACTCAAGCCGTGCTGACCACTAGCGCTTCATAGCAATAATTATATAAAGAACAGAACCTGAACATAAATTCAGTCAGAGAACAACTTTTAAATACAAACTAAATCAAGTTTTTGAAAAATCTTCGAAGAAAATCTTTTTAATTAAAATTTTCAAAATGCCAAAAAATCAGAGAGCCCGACCAAATTCAATTTGTTATAATGACCGAGGAGATGCAGTGGAACGATTTGGTCTCACAAAATATCAGAAACACGCTCATAAATCATTGTCTCAAGTCCCTTGCGTAGACATCATGACACCAATCACAGAATATACATATGGAGAAAACTTTAATCATCGTGAAAACTTGTCTAAAAAAACTGACATCTCGTCCTCGATGAAATCACTGAATATGAATATGAAATCTGCCAGACGAAAATCGTTTGATGCCTTGAAGAAATTTTTCAAGATTGGAAAAAGAAATTCAAATTCGGTTATTTTTAGACGAAGGACTTCGATTACGTCGGTGGAATTTTGGGAAGAAGAGTATACTACGATTAAGCGATCTTGTAACTGATGATGCCGAAACGTCAATAAACTTGCTGACTTTTTGCAACTTCCAGTTTTGTACATTTGAATAGACTAAAATAAACTTTCACGAGAAAATTTTTCTTGTCTAAATTAGACAGTCTAATTATATTTTTCGATATTTTCAGTGCATTATTTCAAAATATACTTTTGAAACATCTTTGAGTCAGAAGTAGCAGTTTTTTGCTACTTTTGAGTTGTTATAGCACTTGCACGCTCAATTTCTGAAACATTTTATTAATATCCGAATTTTTTTGAAAATCTTTTTAAGTTTTCGCTGAAATGAAATTATTTGATAAAGCCTTATAATTTATAAGTTATAAACCATTACGGTGATGGCTGTACGTTACAGCTTGTACGGTACAGCCTATACCTTAATTAATTAATGCAGCATTTTGTAAAAATCTGTAATGTAAAATTTTGAGTAGACAGTTACCTAAATCACCACTTTGTGACAAACAATAAGATTTTTTTGACCTCATAAGATTACTTGAAACTTCGAAATGATAATTTCAACTCAATTTTGTGATTTTAAATATTTTTTTCATGCTTTGATTTGGATTTTGCAAAATTTTTAGGAAAGTTGACACAAAGTTAACGTTATGCAAGCTGAAACTGTTTTAAAATAACTAAAGCTATTTCAGGACTTAGTTTTTTCTCCCAGGTTTTTTTCCTAAAGGTCGAATCCCATAGGTAGTTTGAGACATTTAGAGACCTTCAAAATCTTCGTTTCTCAGGTTCACCCATCTTAACCTAGTTGTCTACTAAATAGTCTACTAATTGGCCTGGCATATTTTTAACGCATAATTTAATTTTTCCCAAAAAAAATGGTTTTGATGCTATTCATCGTATTTTAAGACTAATTAATATAGATTGTAAAAATACAAATTTTACTTTTTGTCTGAATTTTGACAACTTGGCTCATGAAAAATGATCATTGCACTATCATTTGAGATAAGTTTAATGATTTTTCGGCTTTGCAAGTGATAATATCCAAGAGAAACCAAAATTTACTATTTTTCTTTGCCAACCATTACTTTTTGAAAGTTTGATGAAACTACTGAATCGGTTATTGCTTATAGCGCGTTGTTTAGAAGAGCGAATTCAGAATTTGTTCGATGGAAACGTAAGAGAATTATGTGCTAATTTTGAGGATATTAAAAGCATTCATGGTTATCAATAACTTGGTTTTTTATTTGAAATAAAACAGCAATACTAACGCCCCAATGGGCAGTAATAATTCTTTCTGAAAGGTTTCAAAAATTTCACCCGAATGATCATTTGAAGTGACGATTTTTTCAAAGTTCACCCAATTTAATTTTTTCATAAAGTATTTATCGGAATTTTGGTTCGTACGACTCGTTACTTCAACTGAGTTCCCGGTGTATCATTATATAGTATGACCGGTGTATCATTATAAATTAATTAGCTATTTTACTTTTTTGTGCTTATTATCGTCAGCTGAACCAGAATAAATGTGCATCTACTTATAAAAATAATTTTTGTATATTTTAGGATAGATTTAAGTCAGAATTTAAATTTTTAAATTCATAAAATTTTCAAAAAAAAACAAAGCATTAAGAAAATTTTCCGCATTTTTTGTCCAAAATTTTTTTTGATTGTTTTTTTCAAATCTGTAAATAAAAGCAACAAAATGGCCAGTTTTACTTTTTTCATACAATAGATGCCTACATATTTTCTGACTGCTGTTTGAAAAATCATAAAATGTTGATTTGTCATTTTTTGTCGACGTTTTTATAAAACTTATAAAAATTTTCCGCAAATCTTGTCCAAAATTTTTTATTAGTCGTTTTTTGAACTCTCCATAAACAATCCGGCAGAATCACATATTAAATGTTTTGGTATCTATTAAATCTCTGTATATCAACTAATGAGTTGGTCGCGCGATTATCATTTCTAAACTTTGGATGAAATTTTTAATACTCGGCTGTACAGTCGATAAGTGCCATTCGGCACTAAATTTTTAAAAATTTTATGGTAGTGAAAAATTCTCAATAAAATTGCGGGTGTTATAGGCGTCATTTTTTGTGATAGTCAGGACATTTTTCGATATCAAAACGCAATTGAAGGTCAATTTTTATCTCAAAAAAAAATGTTTTTCTCTACTTTTTGCCATTTTTGACCATTTTTCATGGAAAAAAACTTTCATATTTTTTAATACGCAACATAAAAACCAGACTTTTTAGCGCATAACAACCGACAATGTCTGAAGTTTATTAATATCCTCTTCAAAAAAAAATCTGTAGTCGGGTTTAGTTGGAAATGGATGTACAGTGAAAAGTGTTTTTTTAAATTTTCCCGGATAATTAGTTATGTTAAGAAATTAAAAATATAAACGTTCGCAAGAATGAACACTTTTATTGAAGATGAAAAGTAAAAAAATAATTTTCACATTTTTTTTTCTTTAAATAATGTTTATTCTTGCAAACGTTTATATTTTTAATTTCTTAACATAACTGAGTATCTGTATAAATATAAAACAAAAACTTTTCATGGGAACTCAATTTCCAACTAAACCCGATGTGAGAATTTTTTAGTAATACAAATTGACCTTCAATTGCGTTTTAATATATAAAAATGTCCTGACTATCAAACAAAATAACACCGGCAACTTTATTGGATTTTTTTGCAAAAATAAAATTTTTAAAAATTGCAAGTGTTGTAAATTTCATCTATAGTTTAGAAATGATAATCGCGCGACCCTTCTATAAATTGTCATACGGAAACCAAATAGACACCAGCAAATTTAACAAGTTATTCATCCTGATTTTTTATGGAGAATTAAAAAAAACCACTATAAAATTTTTTGGACTTGATTTGCGGAAAATTGTCGAAGTATTTCTAAAGAAGTCGACAAAAAATGGCAAATAAGAATTTTATGATTTTTCAAACAGCGGTCAGAAAATATGTAGGCATCTATGAAAAAAGTTGAAGTGTATTTTGAGCATATTTAACCGTCAGCAAGTAAATACTTAATGTTGGTATTTTGCGTAAAGTAAAACAGCGGGAACTTCCTGCCGGGAACCAACTTGTGAAAAATATCGGCTAGATCCGTCAAAAATCACATTGAAGGCACGCTGTGGCACATGCTGATAAATTATAAGAAGAAATGCAAATTTTTTCAAATTATTTAAATTTGAAGGTTGGTTATTTTTCATTCACTTAGCTTGGATCTTTTAAGGTTACAACTCCGTAGGTCGTTTTAGACCATTGTTATATAATCAGAAAATCCACAAAATGTAATTTAACGTCAAATGATACCCATTTTTAGGCTTTCTGAAATTTTTTGAAATTCATGAAACTGGCTCTTTTGAAGGCATTAGCTCTAAAGAGGTCACTTTAAGGGATCGTTTCATAATCTCAAAATTCTTCAAATTTAATTTGGCATTGAATGATACCCATTTAAGGCAGTTGGACAATTTTTGATTCATAAAACTCGGCCCTTCTAGAGCCCGTTGCTCCTTTAAAGGTCACTTTGAGGCATCGTTTCATAATCTCAAAATTCTTAAAATTCAATTTGGCATCGAATGATACTCATTGAAGGGTAGATTGAGCAATTTTAAGGTCAACTGATAATGGTACCTCTTGAAACCTCTAAAACAGTTAAGATTTCATTATCGGCAAAATTTAAAATTTCAAATCGAACCGCCATGGGGAGGGGAGTATTCTGTCAAAAAATAAATGAAATCGCCATTTGTCCGCATATGTGCGTCAAAAAAAAAACGTTTTGTACCCCTCCGAGTTAAAAATAGAAAAATTTTATTGCAAAAATTTCTTGTCTAGCTATCAAGGAGTTTTCTCCCAAAATTTCAAGATTCTATGCCATCTATAAAAAATCCAGCCTAGCCTAATTGGCACTTTTGGCGAAATGGAGAAAGAAAAAAATTTTTGTTTGATAATTTGAAAACGCGTAGGCGTTCGAAATGACGTCATATGTTGAATAATTTTTCAATTTTATTACAATTGTACAATACGATATTGGCACATTCGGCGATATTGGGCACTTTCAGCGATATGGGAAGAAAAACAAATTTTTCGTTCAATAAATGAAGAACGCGTAGGCGTTGGAAATGACGTCATATGTCAAACAATTTTTCAGTTTTATATAGAGTTTCACGATAGGTTTGAATGACGTGAATCACCAAAATGCGTAGAATTTAATACTCCATCAAACACAATCAAATAAAAGTTGATTAGAGTAGATTTTGGAAATTCAATCCTGGAAGTGACGTCATTCATGACGCAAACAAAGTAATTTGAGATATCAATCTCAAAAAAATTCGGCGATTTCGGCGATATTGGGCACTTTCGGCGATATGGGAACACGAATAATTTTAGCTAAAAATAGTAATATTGCGTAGGTTAAATTCGGCGATCTCAGCACATTCGGCGATATAATATTGGGCCAATATTGGGTCAGCGATATTGGGCCCCCTGTATATTATTTTGATTATAAAAAATCTAATCTAATTTTCCTAAAACTCCAAGTTATTTTTGTAAACAATAATCAACGTCGTTTACACCTCATCCTTCACTTCATCTATCAGTATGTATACCATAACATTTCCCACTAAAGGAATGGCGCACAGTCTTGGAAAAGGGATCAATCCTCGTAAAGCATCCGAAATGATTAGTAGCGTCAAAGTAAGTTATGTTATACCTTTAACCCGCCTTATTAAAAACATGGACGGCGAGTGATTTACTGAGTGCCAACTGCTTTACAACTTCAAAATTTATATTCTGTACGCAATTATAAACTTGTTGATAAGCTAAAAAGATTAATATTTATCACATTGATAAATACGGTAACCGTATTACGGTATCAATTTTGGCTACATTAAAAAATAACTCCCACTCAAGGGGGTGGTGTTAGTGAATTTTCACATTTTGGAGGCTTGGTATGGCTAAACTGATGGCGGTGAGATATGTCTCAGAAATAAATATGAAATATCTATTCTTTATCTCGCGATTGTATTTGAACCTTCACTACGACTCCCACCAACCATCTGGTTAACCGCGGTTAAACATAAGTTCCTCATCATTTTTCAATGAAACAAGGATCCTAGGGTTTTTATCGGGAGAAATTAATATTTTGTGAAACTCCCGTAAAGTGTCTTAATTTAAGTGCCTTGGCGCTATTTTTTCGATTCTTGTCAAGGGGCCGCAATCGGGTCAAATGTGTCGAAAAACGACCTTTTTTCGATGGTTTGATAAAAAGCTTTATCTGTAGAAAAGCCATAAATGTTATTTTTGAAATATCAAAAGCTCAATGTGTCTTACATATCACCTTGGTTGTAGTTTTCCGAATTTTGGCCTGATTGGCTGTGAATCGACAAAAAAAGTGCGCAGAAATGACAATTTTGAACATAAAAGTGATAGTTAGAAGATATTAATATGAGAAAAAACTTTTGGCTATATTTCCCCTTCTCCTTTATCGAATATTTATTGAAAGCAACGTTTCGATATTTCAATTCTAAGCTACTTATACCTTTTAATACCATAAAAGACTCAATCTTATTCCTGGAGTAGAATAAAGCTAGTTGTGAGTCTTTTAATGGTAGTTGTGTTCCCACAAAAAGGGTGGGATAGTTTAAAAAATTATTAATGTTTTATGTATGATTTTCCTAAGGAGTTTTAATTATTGTTTATTAATTTTTTGAAGTGGTGGGTGAGTTTAAAAATTTTGAGTCTGAGCCCTGATACCGTGTAAATTTATACCTGATAAATAAAGCTGCAATTCAGAACCCGTGAGTTCTGAATAATATGTCTGGTCGCTAGGCAGACAAAAGTAGACTACTTTTCCGCTGCGCTTATTTAAACATATAAATTTGACGGTTAGAGATTCGTAGTTTTTTCATAGTATTCGAGGGCGCTCAATAACATTTGTTATTGTTTTCCCTTTCATACCATAAAAGACTCAATCTTATTCTGGAGTAGAATAAAGGCTCCTTGTGTTGTATATTTAATGTATATAAGTGTTAACATAAGACTAATAAACAGGTAAGTTCTTATGACACCAATAACTTAGTCCGTTTATTAGTCTTTTGGTTGATTGGCTGTGGTTTTGCTTTATTAGTTTTCCTTTAGGACTGACGTTTTGAAGTTTAATAATCAGTAGTAATGGTGGTCAGGTCTAGAAATATTAGCAAAGGTATTTTCATCCAGGTCGAGATCGATCTTTTTGTTGGCATAAAGCCACCATACTGGGTTAGAATTTGTGTAAAATTTTTCCGTATCGACCCATTTCAATTGTCGTGCCGAAACCCTTGCCTTAAACAAATTTATACTAGAACGAGCCCAAAGGCGAATTTCGTTATCGTTATTACATGATAATATTATCATGATTTCGTCCTGAATGTATGGCTTTGTATTGGATAACTTAATATCAAAGTTACAGTTTTTATCCGATAGGACATACTAAAAAGCCTTTTTGGTTGCTAAGAATTTAGCCCAAATAGATTACCATGCTATTTTAACTTGAGTAATAGCTTTCATTAAGGATTCATTTAGGTAATCCTCTTTGCCTTTTAATCTATTAAAAAGTGTTATCGTAGATGCCGTTAGATGTGTAAAATTTAATATTTCTAACTTTTTAATTTCGGTGTAAAATGTATTTACTTGCGTTATTGCTTTTTGCCACAATAAATTAAAGTCAGCATCTGTTTTGATCATTAATTTAACGAAATTTTCTTTATTGATAATCATAACTACATTAGATAAGCTTTTAATGGCATAATATTGGTTTATAGGTTTGGCTTTAAGTGCGTTATTTTCCATCATAACTAATTGGCCCCAGGGATATCTCATCTGGTCATTGAATAGCTGTATCTCGATACGTAGATTCAGCAATATCATTGCATCTGTTTGGCCTAAAGGAAGCTCTTTCATTCTCCTCGCAAGGTTCAGCATTATGATATGAGCAATTGTGCCCTGTATGGGTTCTGCGAACGATGGTGCTCCTGGTATAAACATTCCAAAATTAGAACAATTTTTATTTATTTTGTAGGATTATAAATTATATAGTTTTATGCAGAAGATAATTTTGAATCATAATTTTTTACACAAAATCTAGTCTCAAAGGATATGATTCTTCTGTGAACCAAGGTAATAAGTCCTTTGGTTTAACCATTCTAATAAGCGTAAGTTTCCTATTGGATTTTACTGAGTAGCACTTTTTAGAGAGTGTTTTAATGATGTCTAATACCCTCAGTGTCAGTTCCATTTTATCCAGTTTATTTAGTCTAATTAATAAACCCCTGATCCTGGTTTTAGTTTTACCTAATTCCGTAATCTGGCTCAAAAGTCGTAATTTAGACCTTATTAGTATTTTGTTTGTAATCAGACCTATGTGCTGGGCCCCCATTACACTAGTTTCTATTAGTCTGTTCCTATAGCGATATAACATTTTGAGCCTCTTGCCCAGTTAAAGGCCACACAGATGTTATCGCTGTTTACCCCTGCTAAAAGCATTCTTTCAACACAGCTATTACGGCCGCTGTGTGCTGATATAGGTTTTTCAAAATTTATTGATTTTCTTGCCTTTTCCATGAAATAGACAAATGATTTAGTTGTTCGATTTTCGAAGATCCTGTTGGATTTAACATTACACTTTAGTTTTTTCAAAAAGGTTTAATTTCAGCTCTACATTCCAAATTTCATTTTTTCTGATTTTCATGGTTACTGTTTCTGTTTTTAAGGCCATAGGGTTACTTTTACTAACTTTCAGCGGTATAAGGACGAATCGTCCGTTTACCCTATTTTCATACCGTAGATCATTCCAATCAGTATATTGTAGGTCACCTACACGGTTACCGCTTAAAAAACTGAAAATCATCATTATTGATGTTTCTTTTTCTGGTATTCCTTGGTACCATAAGAGATCAATCATTAATTCTGCTTCCTTTAGGGAAAAAGTATTTGCCTTTTTGGGTGCGTGAAAATCGTTAGTAAATAATATCCTGGCTAGTTTGTTGGCCTCTATTTTCAACGCTTGTTTTATTATAGGTAACATTTTAATATCCTTTAGGTAGTATTTTATAATTTTCGAAACTTGGTACAACATAGTATTAAGCTTGTAGGGTTTAATTTTCTCCATTTTGTTTCTCTTTTTAACCCATCTTCGGAAAAACTCTAAGACATCTTTTTTGACTGATTTCTCTAAATTTTTGTCTGCTTTGAAAATGTCGAGCAATATTTTTGTAGTTTCGATGGGATTGGCTTTCAATAATGTTTCGCTTTTAATTCCTATTGGCTTATCGTTTTTATCATTCATGATTTCGCTACTATCTGAATGAGATTTCTTGATTAGTTATGATATCTTAAGCTCAATAATGATAACAATGAATTATTTATTTCAGAATTTGGTTATAATAACGATAAGTTTTCGGTTTTATGCAATGATAATTTCCAACAAATTGTGAACATCCATGTATCTTGATTTAGATACGTATGTTTGTCCTTTAGGAGTTTCTTACATATTTCACGGACATATTCCTCCTCCTGCAATCGCTAAGATCATGTGGCGACACTGATTCATTTTCAGTTCCGACGTCATTAAATAATCTGAATTTAATTATATTAATTATTTATTTATAATCGAATTTTAAATTTTTCATGATAGTGATATAATAATTTTTCAAAATAATTATACAGATAAATAAAATAACGTATTTTAGTATTATATACATTCTGAATTCTTCATTGGCCTCTACCTCGACCATTTCCCCGGTGGTTTTGATTGCCCCGGAAATTATTTTGTTGGTTATTCTGTCCTTCTGGGGCCTCATGGAAATTATTGCCGTCTGTCTGGTGGTTTTCTTGGTTATTCCTATAGGAATTATTATTATAATTTCTGTAGTTGTTTCCAAAATTATTTCTCTGGTAGTTATTACGGTAGTGTCCTCTACCTCTACCGTTTTTACCTCGTCCTCGGGAATTGTTATATCGTGATGAGTTTCCTCTCGCGTTATAATTGTTATAGCGTCCCCGGGAGCTAGTTCTACTGAATTTTCCTATAGGAATTTTAGTAGAAGGTTTTTTAGATTCAACCTTTTGCTTAACCTTCAACTCTGCAATTTCCCGATCCTTATCAGATGCTAGTTTTAGCATCTCTTTCTTCAACTCAGGATTTTCCATCACGATTTTAATACTGGCCAAGTAGTCCAGTTGTCTTTCTGGGACGAGTAGGTCATAAATGAGTTGTGATAATTCAAACCTACTCAGCGAGTTTTTGTTTCCTTCAGTAAACTCCTCTAGTAATTGCAACGTTAAACATTTTGTAATTTCTATTGGATGCCGAAAAACAGTCACGGTATTCCTTTAGGAGATCTAAGCATGGTTCGAGGCGAATTTTTACTAGTTTTTCGACTTTGGTGAGCATTCGGACGAAGAAAAGGGCGACCTGCTTGATTGGGCGTTTTAGAGGCTGGTACAGGTCTCCGTCAGCAACTGTAAAACGTACGTACAATTCACCCTCTTTCTTATACACCATGTTTGAGGAAGCGTCGGTCATTAATTCGGAGCACTTTTTCTCGAGTTTATCAATTTCGCCCATCATGTTGATGTTTTTTGCCTGCGACTCTACTCGCTGCTTAATTGAAACTTTGCACCAGTCCTCCAATTGTGCTAAGGTCATTCCTAATAGGATATCTTGTTCTTCAGTAGTTACTTGAAGGTTCTTCACACTTTTATGAAGAATATTTTCATATTCTTCTTTATGTGCATGAACTTGGCGTTCTTTTACTAACAAGGCATCAGTTTCGTTCTTTAAGCGTGCCATATCTAGGGTCATTATTTCTAACTCGCTTTGATACATGCTATACCGGTTGGTACTTGCTGCGCAATCTAAGTTGCCAAGCTCCTGTAGGTCCTCATGGGTAGGTTCTATACAGTAATTGTTATGGGGCAAGTACTTTGAAGTAACCTTGTCCCCGTTTTTCTTGGCGTAATTTAAGCCTAGGCTTTCCATAACCGATTCCGCGTTCATAATTTTAACAAATTATCTAAATAGGGTTAATTTTTAGTCGTTTTTATTTTTTAGTTTATTAATAATATAATACGGCATAAATTTTTCAATTACAGCTAGTTATCTGTCATTATTTCAGCGAGATACTCTAAGAAGAAGCTTTTCAGCTTCAACAGTCTTATTATAGACTTTATCTGTTTTTGTAGGTTTTCCTATAATGGCTTCGATTATATCCGTGAAGATTAACTCGTAATTTGTCAGGTAGTAATTTAGTGCTGCTCTTAATCTCATTCTAAAATGATATTAATTTTTATGTAACTTTTCAAATAAAACAGATTTTACTACTCTGTCCTTATATGCACAATACAGTATAGGGCGCCACTTATACGATTTGGCTCTAGGAATATTTTACCCTTGATTTTTTGACTTGGTATCCAAGTTGGTATTAATACTTTATTATCAAGTCTTATTAAGATAGAGTTATTAGGCCTATGTGCTACGAATAGGGGTAGTTCACTAAACACGTGAAATACTAAACAGAAACTATTTCCTAGGTCATAAAGGTGTTTTGCCGTTATATGGACAATAGCTTTAGGAGGGAAACAGTATAGTTTTAATTTTTTATCTGGTACTTTTGATAAAAGGTTGTTCCTATTGACTGATCCTCTTTAAACCTACTGAAATATTTCTTGCATTTAGTATTTAAGAAATTTGCCATGCAGTCAATATCGGGCGTGCCAAAGTAATCAATAATAATCCTATAGGTATCTTCGGAGATAATTTCTTCTTTTAAATCTAATGTCCTTGAGGCTTCATCGGCCTCTTGAATGTCTGTGGTGACATGTTGGATTGAAAATATGGCATTTATTTCAATCGCCAATTTATTTATAATTAAAATTTCATTATTTAATTCCGGTACTTTGCTACCGTTAAAAAATGTATTTACAACGCACATATTGTCGCACAAAAAGGTTATACGTTTATTTTTCAATTTAGTCCTATTGGTCAATATGTAAGCTTTTATTGCTATAGCTTCCTTAATATTTATATGCCTATGTTGATCCTTCAGTTCCCAATAAAACGTTCGCTCTTTTCCATCAATATCTATCCACCCCCCGCCATATTTGAGGCGTCTGTGGATACCCTATATCTTTGCATTTCGACCGTTTCCGACCTGTTATCGATCCATGTTCTGGTCGTTTTAAGGTATTTTAATTAGGATTGTCTCCACACTTCTACCTCAGAGCGTAATTTTTTCGCCTAAAGTTATTATTTTTGTTTTGTCCTTATCGGCCTGTACTAGATATTCAGTGATACCCCTTATATATAATCTCATATTCATTATGACTAATAAAAATGAGCACATTTTACCTCTTAACTTTTCTAATGATTTGAATTCTACCTTTTTACTATCTAAAATTTCGTTTAATTCAGACTGAAATTTCAACCATTTTTCCGGTGGGATACTAATAGTTTCTGTTTCAGTACAAATATCAAATCCTAGGAAATTTATCTGTTTCGAGCAAATAAAAGTAGATTTTTTCCTTGAAATAAACCCCCCTGCTGCGATCATAGCTGTACAAGTTAAAAAGGCATTTTTTGGGGCTGCTTTTCCCTCTTTAATTAATTTCAGTTTTTCCTGTGTCATATCTTTTTCAACGACCAACCGGTCGTCTAAATAAAGCGAGACCGGTACCCCATGTCTTCTCAAAAAGCTGACCGCGCAGTTATTTAGAAGCTGAAAGTCACTAGGTACCCTTGCTATTCCAAACGCGGCTGCAAAGAATTTAAATATGTAAGGGCCCCATCTAAAGTGAGTCATTTCTTGGGACGGTTTATCTAGGTATGCCTGTAGGAATCCCGATGAATCATCGTTCTTGCTCAAATAATCATCTTTGTTTATGAAAAGTAAGGTATCACTCAACATGTCAAGTTTACATGGAACTGAATATCCTTGGGTTACTTTAAAGCTACCGCCGTCAAAACAGCATCTATATTTATCTTGATTTTAATTATATGCCAGCACTAAACTAGTGCGAATTTTCGACTTAACTTCATTAGTTGGGCCTACAAATCGTACTGCCCCAGAAGTTATCCAGTCGACTAGTTGGTCATTAATTACTTTGATATTATCCAATAGGTGGTCTGAGTTTATTTGGTAAAAAAGGTATTGGATAGTGGCTCCTTAAGGACAGTGTTTGGTCGGCTATAACTAATGGGTCATTTTTGCGTAATCCTAATTTTTTATGCCACATTACGTAAAGTTCATTTTTAAATGACTCTGTGGCAAGATGATAAATTTTTCTACTTCTCTTATACTCCCTAGCTTTACTAGGGGCTAAATAATACTGATTATCAAAAATGGATATACCCTGTGTTACATGCTTATATGCCACAAATTTACTTGATTCTTCAGGTAAACAATTTATAAAAATGAGCCATGTGGCTATAAATCCTTGCCAAATTCCTGCTTTAAAGTCTTTTTCATATCTGAATTTTAATAAATCCCAGCTGGGGGATTTTTCCTCCCTCCAGACTTGGTCGAATAAGACCAGTAGATTGGCTGAATATGATTGCCATTCTTCGTGTGTCCTAGGGAATTCCAAGGAATTTCCGTCATAGGTGACTGCTCTGACCGCCATTGTACATGGTGATTTTTCAATGTTTTTGAATTTGCCTTCCTTAAAGGTCTTACCGACTAGTTTGTCAACATCTGTCCATGTACTTTTCATTCTAAATTATATTATATGTTTAAGGATTGAATTATAATTTGAATTTATAAATAATTTTGTGTTTGAAATGACAGAATATTATGCTATTGGCTATATACAGCAAAATAATTTTTTTCGGCAAAGAATTTCCTTTAGGATTTCTCAGTTATTAACACATGGTTTTAGTGAATACCAGAATCTAACTCATGTTCTGATAATGTCATCTCGTCGTTTACTACGACCGGGATATTCACGTTTTCTTCATCTGCTAATAACTGTTCTGCGTTTTCTCTGACTACAATTTTAGGCATGACCGCTGCAAGGACAAAGTCAATCGGTGCTGGTTTTCCCCTTTTAATTTGTACAGGTCTTCTTTTTTGGATTTTAATTACGGCTGGAACTTTAAACATTTCTAGTGCCCATTTCCGGGCGCTGGTAGTGTGGTCATTGATTTTAATAACATTTGGTTCAGTATTAAGGTGTTGATGTGCCAGCATACTATCAATTTTATCGTTTACCGTATTTAAAAGATTATGGGTAAATGGGCCTAGGTCTGATCCTAAATCAGTCATAAGAGATGCAAATTTTGCCCAGTTACTGAAGTTTGATCTTCGCCCTGCCCATTTATTGTAATTTACAAAATTTTTCCTAGAATTTAGACCCGATTCAAATTGTTTACTATATATCTCGAATAAATTGCCCATTTCCACGCATTCGTCTTCAATGTCCGGGACTGGTGGGTTTCCTATACGGGGAATATCATCAGGGAAGTTTTTAACCATGTAGTCAGAGAATACGCGCGTAATTCCTATAGGAGTCAAAAAACCCTCGACTTCTATTGTGTCACATATCATATTCAGCAAGCTCCGGATCATAATCAAGGTAGTGGCTGGGATTTTCAGGAATTGAGTCCATTCTCCCGCCAATTCCAATGACTCATAAAAGTCATGGCGATCGCCTTAGAATTCACTCGGTTGTCCTTCGGATACTTTCCATGGGTCAGGGATTTGTGGAACAAAAATTGTTTCCTCATCGTGGTATTCCACGAATCGTTCAGAATACCATTCTGGTGCGTCAGTCCTATCGATATTCCTAGGGAAGGCGCGATGAAATTCCAATACTGGCATTTCTTCATAATCCTCGTCCATAGCCTCCCGATTATTTGCCCGAATATTATCAATCATGGAGCCAAAAGACTGCGATTCCATGCTAGAGTCCATAATTCCGAATAAATTACTGTATGATTTTCAATCTAAACAAAATTTTATTCATTATTAATTTGTTTTGTTTCGTTCTTCCTATCGGATAATACATTAAATTGTGTTTTTTAGATAAAATATTTTTCTCTGGGTATACGTCTGAGTTCCTCATCCCATATTTGCTGGTTTTGTTTCGCCAATCTGGTTTGTCCGGTTAGCAAATCCTTTATTTGAGTGTGCAATTTTCTGGCATGGTCTGTTATGTAGGGAAATTCTTCTGCAAGGACACTTAGTGATTGCATTATTTTAACCCATCTTACAAACCGTCGAGACCTGGTAGCATATTGGGTGATATTTGACCAACGTGTCCTTGACAATACTTCGTTTTTGGAATTACTACCCAAGGATTCTATGGCGGTTTTTATTATTTTTAAAACCGAAATCCATTCTAAGTTACCCGGGTCATTCAATTGTGCTAACACTTTAAGAAGTAAAAGTCCTCTTCTTAGAGAGATTAAATGTATATCCCATGACCTTGTGTTATTTCCTATTATAGGTTCAAAATCGGGGCTTAAAATAAATTTCGGAATATCCATGGTAATCTGGGAATCCTGTAGGATACAATCTTAATATGGCTCTGCTGGGAATTGGCACGATTCTTCTGAGCTCGAGAAGCTTAATGCTTTGCCTAGCTGCCGTCGATATTCCATTCTTAAAGTGTATGGTGGTAATTACCTTTAAAAGCGAAAGCTATTTAATTATTGAGGCACCATAAATATGTTTTTCGTAAAATTAATATATTATAATTTCAAGGTTTCTATAAAATTGTAAAGTTATTTCTTTTTATAAGTCATAGAATTGTTTGACGGAATCATATAAGCGGTAATCCTATGTGATACTTTTAAATTTACGACAATTTTTAACAGTGAATAATATTTGTTTTATTTAAGTTATAAAAGTAATTGTTTAATTTTTCAGCATTTTGCATGATTGCTAAATATAATCGAACAGTCCGGTTACATCCGAATGTTTTCCTATGACCACCCTACTCGCTTTTACAATTTTCTTTGGTACTAGCAGATATGCTAGTTCCAGATATTGTTGTCTCGTGATTCCTTTAGGACGTCTCTGATTAATTGCTGTTATGATTATAAAATCTATAAAGCGCTTCCTAAGGACAATTCTAGAGTCAATCCACATATCGACTAGAATATCCGTTAATTCATAGAATTCAAAGCTAATCATATCTGCCGGATTCAGCAAAATAGCCGATAATGCTCCTGTGGATGTTACTGCTATGAAATCGTTGCTCATTCTTAAATAACATGAATTTATTTAAACTTTTTTGGTTTCATTGAATTTTTATTGTATTTTAAATTTTATGTAAGAAATATATTTGTAATTATTTTCTGATAAGCGATGGGATTAATTGGTGGAAACAGTAAGGTTTTTTGATTTTTTAAGGTCTTGAAAAAAAATATACATGATACAGTGATAATTTTATTTAAATAATATATTGAACATGTTAGGTAATGGTTTATTTGTGTAAAGATTTTTTCATTGATAGTTTATGCTTAAATGAATTGTAGTCCTCTAGGATAAACGATGTGGAATTTCTTGATGATAAGGATTCCTTGAAGGGCTTTTTCTCGAATAACTTGGAGTAATTTGAATAATCCAATTTATCAGATTTTGCTTTGTTGTTAGCAGTGGTAGCTGATGGAACCTCCGAATTAATGGACGTTTCACTGTCCGAAATGAACAACTTGGAATGTACATTATATTCGTCTGGTCCGATGTCCTCTAGGGTTGGGTTTACGTCTTCTAAATTAATATTTAGAGTTTCGATTTGCATTTCTTTGACAGATCTCCAAAACGCTTAATCACGAATGTCCTGTAGGATTAACCTTTGGTTTCGTAACAGTCTTTTTGGTATTAAGTTTTGAATTGTTTTTATTATTACCCGATCCAGAAGTGTATGCAAAATCCTTTTGGCAGGCAGCCGTTGTGAGCTGCTTATCGTTGGGTGTGTTAATGTCCACAAAAAAGGTCGGTTTTCTTATGGGCATTTTGTCCTTAGACCAGTTTTTCATACCACTTGACCACGTAAACTTATCTTTAGGCCATGGTTTGAAAGATGTAGCGAGAGTTGATGGCAGATTGGGGCGTTGTTCATATATCCGTTGTAGGACATGATCATTATTTGGCTGGTTCTGTCCACCAGCCATAAATAGCATACCTAGACTTTTAACTTTTGTCCCGAATGCTAGTTTTTCCGCACATATATCCTGTAGGGCTAGTAGTATAATTTTAGCCTCTTCCATTAAGGATGAGGCAGACATCATACCAGGGTTTGCCAGGTTATTCAACAAAACGTTCCAGGATCCCAAAACCCGTGAAAACTGGATCTTTTGTGTGATGCGAGGTTCTGGCTCTTCGCCCGCTAGAGGAGCGGCCAGATTTTTAGCGAAATCTGACAAATTTCTGCATGGATCCGGATTATTAAGGTTAATTCCTAATACGTCCATGAGTACTGCTGCTACTACTGGGTCTCCGAAAGAAATACAGGCTTTGCAGGCCAATTGTATTTCTTCTTTTGTCAAATCTGCGTCCTTTTTGACCAGTTTCCCAAGCGAAGCATCGTAACCATAAGGAAATTTACCAGTGGTAGTCTTTTGGCCTTCCAATAGTTTTGGTTCGATTGAGATGTTCAACTCCTCCACAATATCCTGTAAATTCTTTATGGTGACAAAGGTATTTAGACCTGCGTGATTTTCTTTTAGGGATTCGATGTCCTTAACCATTTTCATTTGTGTCAGTTAAATGGCGTTGAGAATGGGTTTATTATTGACATTATTTTTGTTCTTGGCTACGTGGGAGATCAAGTTAGAATTTCTCAAAATTTGACCGTTTAAAAGTGTCAAATTTTTCTCAAGTTGAGAAATTTTACCTCATATTTCCTTTGGGTTATCAAGTCCTTGTAGGAAACTCATGATTTTTGGATCCTCAAAGTCGACACTGCTAGTCAATGTCACCTTAGAACAATCTTCTAGCTGATCCTGATTAAGGTAGTATGTTTTAAGTAATACCTTTAGGTTAAGCTTAAGGGTGAGTTCAGCCTTACTGGTATATTTTGACCAGAGTGAGTCCTTTGGGTAGGAGATTGTATCCTCCAAAATTCCGAAGAGGTGTCTGTTAAGACAGCCGATATCATTTTCCAACTCTTCAACTGAGAAAACTATATCTTCCGTTTCACCTTCTGACTCGTCTACATCGGATTTCTGATCCTGGCCAAAATGTTCGTCGATGCTCAACTTATCGTCCCCTGTGAAGGGGTCTGTTTGGTCTATGGCCTCGTAGACAATGTCCATGGTTTTCGGTGAAAGTGGTTCCTCTAGGGTAATTTCCTCTGATACCTGTTTCTCTTTCTTGACCTTTTTTGCAATTTTAACCTTCAATCTTTCGATTTTCGGTTTCTTATCCTCGGCTACCTATATTGAATTATTTATTTCGTACAATATAATAGTCTATATGTAATTACAGGACGGAAATATATTCAATAATTAGTTAATTATCATTACTGTCCTTGCGAGGAAATATAATTTTAAATACATGTATTTATTCATTTATCCTGAAAAAAATTCTATTACTGAAGATAATTATTTAATTACTTTATTATTCGCGTCCTATAGGTACTTCCGTATCAAAAACGGCCAGATAAGTATTAATGGTAATAACCATCTACATTGTCCAGTACTCGCACTTTCTAAACGTTCGAAAGTGCTAAACTGAAGATGCTAACCTGGCTATCTTGAGTCCGTTTTCCCATATTCTGCAAATAAGTTCTGCTACAATGCTTCTGGTCCTTAAATCTCTATATTGTTTGCTGCTGCTCGTTATCTTTCATCAAATTAAAATATTTTTCAAACTCAAATTTTAAACGAAAATTAAAACTTAATAAATTTTTGATGTGATTCAGATTTTGTGAAAAACCGAATGAGATAACTTTTTATTTTATTTTAGATTTTTAGTCTCTTTCTAGAGACTTTAAGCCATATATTTTTACTTAATTTTTTGAATTGTTTTCACCTTTTGTGCCGTTTTTATTGTCGCTCAGACTGGTCCTACTATTGCTGAGCCTAAAGGTGTTATTATGTTTTATTATATTGGCTTAACGCCTAATAATAGTTAGTTATCAATTTTTAGGCTTTTATTAATTTTAATGTAGTAAACCTCCAACTGGAGCTAATTTTAACATTGGCTATTACCTACAGGACATTCATCGGGCAACTATTTTTGAGATACAGATACTGTTTTATAAATCCTACAGGAATACCGAGTTTTAACCATTCTTTAGGTCATTATTCCGTATAATCATTATGGTGCTTACGTTTAGTTTTTTGCTATAACTAATAAAACGAGTACTTTTTGCGGTACTATTAGGACCCTACTTATTCCAATTAATTATAATATCGTAAACGAATTCATCCCTACGGAATGTTTCTGTTCTTTGTTACTGCTAATCATATAAAGGCAATGTATAGAGGTTTTTAATTTTATCTTTATTCATTGCCTTATATATGAATTTTATTATTATTCTATGGTGATATCTTAAGGGCAAAGGTTAATTTTTATATTAGTTAATTTTTTATGATGGATGATGGTATTAATTGATTATGCGAATATTTTGAACTTATATATGAGATGATTGGTTATGATTTTGAGATGGAGGAGTAAATTTACATTTTGGTTACAATTCAATTTTTCATTATAGATTTTATTTAAGAGCATACTTTCGTATGCTATTATGTCCTCTAGGGGCATTTCGTGTAATAATTCTATATTTGGTAGAATTTCTCTATTCAAATTAATTTGTAAACCTTTCAAATTATATGGTTTCCCTGATCTAGTTAATTTTATCATATCTGATTCTGATTTCAAGTTATTTACCCAGTCTTGAACTCTACACTCAGTATTTTCCTGGCTAATTATCAATCCTTTATTGGTAACCTAAGAATAGTCTAAAGCCTTCAATAAAGTATCAATATTCTCCTTAGAGTAATATTCGAACGACTGAGTAGAGTAAATCATACTTTGGGTAAATATATATGATTTTAACTGATTGTCCTAATGGAATGATACTTTAATTTTTTATAGTTGTCCTTTATATAAGCTATAATAGTGATTTGTAGACTCTAGTGTCTTAAGTCTACCATCTGGCTTTAGTATTTATTACTCTTAACAGGTGTATTAATTAATATGTACCTGCTTAAGGGAGTATGCGACTCTGATTTAATAAAGGCCTGAAGCATTAAAATGGCTCCAAATTTGATTCGGGGGTGATTAATTAAGTGTATTAGAAACCCAATCATCAAAAAAAATTTTTCGAAATTTTCGCATTTTTTCGATTTTTTTCTAAGTATTTTTTAAAAGATGAAGTTAAAAAAACGTTTGCTCCAAATTTGACCACTAAAACTTCAAAATTTCGCTTGACGTAGGGCACTTTTTCATCAGTGTTTTACTGGCTTTCTTTTTGAGCCTACTTTCGAAAAAATCGAAGCATTTTTTTTTTCGGAAATTTTTTGGAAAATGACAAAAAAATCATATTTCGAGTTTCAGCTGGAAATTGTCAAAAAAGCTCGTCTCTAATCCTCTTACAAATGTTCTGGAGAATACTTTGGTAAAATTTGAGCCATTTTGCAATATATCTTCAGAGGAGATAGATTTTGAACTCTGAATTGTGAAAAATCGTCGTTTATTTGGCTTCTAGGAATTGTTCAGTCGCCGGATCGATAAATGCTCGTCTTAAAAGATTGCATACTACGTTAACGTGATCTGTGAAAATTGAGCTCGATTTGATATTACCGTCTGGGAGGAGATAGTTTTTGCAGTTTAGAAACGTCACCTTGTTTCGATACTGTACTATTGGTGTAATGGTCAAATGAATTAATTTGTGTGATGTACTTTTTCGCAAGATTAAGATAGATCTACACAAAATAAGCATTTTCGGTTTTCTGCATGAACTGTTAGTTATTCAGTATATTTCACCGAGAAAATGTCAAATCAGAGTCGCCCCCTTAAGAGTACCCCCTTAAGTCAAGGTTGCGTATGCCATGCAATTAACTCTTAAAGCTGTATTATTATTACCACTTGCTTTGTAGCAGGTTGTTATAATAATTTATATTGAATTTAATTAATCGTAAATGTTTTTATTACTATGGGCATTAACTGGTAAGACAGGTTGTGAGGTAATAAATAATTAATGATAAATGGCAGTAATTATACAATTTTATCCGTTAATACATTGGCTATACAGTATAGCTGAGTTTTTATCTGTTTTTCCTATTGAGGTGGCTTCTGGTTGAATGTTTGATGGATTTTCTCCAACATTTCTTTACTCCATTACTTTGTATTCTAAAAGTGCTGGATTTCTGATTTCTCCTTCCAAAATTGACTTACTAAAATACAAAATATTATTAATTTTAGTATACATTTTCCTTTATTTAAAGCATTCTTGCTTTCTATTCCTAGAGGGACCATAAAGTCTTATTCCAATATATTCTATATGAATAGTAATATATATTGATAATTTGTGCCACGGTTAAAAATGAGAATTAAGTCCTTAATTCTGACAATATTGTCCTATTGGATATTGACATAGTTATAAACTATGATTATATAAATTAACTCTTAAAACATTATATAGTTTACCTGCTGAGGTGACCAATAGGACAGTACTCATATGGACATTTTCCTTCAGGAGTAATTTGCGTGCTTGCGGCGCTGTAACCACAAAATTTAAGCCGAAATTTTCTAGCATTCTTTCGTATAATTTGGGCGATATGGCCCCTGCCAACTCTTTTTTGAATCTGGAATTTTCGGACATCCAATTTGGAACATTGACAATATCTTTGTCCATCCATTTTTTAAGAATATCATGGGCCTCGTGCCTATCCTTTTCTAATTTTTCCAAATGGGGGTTAAGTTTCATCCTCTGATCTATTTCAGACCTGACTCTGGTCTCAATTTCTCGTCTTTTCCGGCTGTATTCCATATCAGAATCATTAGAGTCGATTATTCGTTTATCTAATTTGTTCGTTTTTTCCTCTAGGATTCTGTTTTGGTTAGTTCTAGGACCTGATTGTAGGACAGCCTGTAGTAAACCTGAATTGTCCGGCGTTGGTGATGATCGCCATTCCGAACCTTTCCTCTATTTAATCTCCTTAATTCTGAGTTCAGCGGCATGACAATTTTTGTGAAAATCTATGCCTTCTCGTTTCACCCCTGTGTGATCCCTGATTTGGCCCTCTCCTTCATTTTTAGTTGCTTTCAGACTTACGTCCTTTAGGATTTTGAACTCAATGTCCATGCCTAATTCTAGAGTTGGCAGCTGACCTACTGAATGAAGGTTATTGTTTACGCTGGCGTTAGCGCTTATGATTGCCCCCAATTTTGCCATAGCTTCTAATGTGCCGTAGGTCCTTTCGGTTAGTAAATTAGAAGTGAAGATTTTATGGCTGGTGGGAGCCGCTAAGCTATGCATCTTGGTGCTTTTTGCTCCATTACTGTCCTTACACGGAATTTCTACTTCATTCATTTTCGGTCCGAACCTTCTACTTTCATTTGCAAACAAATGTTGTGTAAGGACACATCTTTGTTGATAGTCGAATACTGTCCCTAGAGCGTAGCAATTATAGTCCCCGAAACTGTAATTAAGGCCCCTAGGATTTCTTAGAGGGCCGTGGCTGATGTGTAGGTTCCCAATGTTGGCTAACTGGTTTCCTATGGTTGACACATTACCCAATCTTTCAGGTTTAATCCATGCTTCGGTGTAATGGTCTGTATCAGCGATTTTCTGCTTTAGAATTGTTATCTGGTAACCTTTGAAGCTTTTGGCTCCGGAGTGGGACGGAATCATTCTATGATTTCTTAATGGTGTGAACCATACCAGCGGATTTTTGAATAGCTCTCCCAATTCCATCTTTTTATTCCGTCTCAAATCCACAATGTCCTTTTCGGCAACATATTTCTGCAATAGTTCTCCTGTAGTCCAATTTTGCATAAATTTGGGCACGAGTCTCCTGAGGCCGTTGGTGGATCTAATCATAATTCCCATCACACTCTTATTTGGTGAGAAAATTACCAGGTTTGTTCCTGTGATTGCTAGTTCATTGTTAAATTGAGCTAGCGTCTGGTAATCTTTTACCAGATGAGTCATTTGGCTGGCTGAATCTCTGTTTGCCTGATAATTCTGATTTTGACTCGTTTGGTAAGTCAGGATTGCATCGCTTCTGCTTACTCGCCCCTTGAAACATTGCCAGATAGTGAATGCCAAAAAGTTTTCCCGCTCACATCTAGGAATTTTGTTCAATCTAAAAAATCTGTCCGCGTTATGTGACGTTAGCCATTGTGTCTGCGAGATGAGATCTGTAGTACCGTCATGATTGAATCTTATGAATGTTAGGGTTTCCCCTTCCTTTTGGTTAGTATTGCCCGCATCACAATGCGAGACAGATTCTGTCCGCGGATTTTTGAGTCTCATAGATGGCGGAAAGCACTTCATATCAGCATATACCACCATAGCGTATTGGTAATCGTGCTCTTTTGATAGGTCTGCTAGAAAATGAAGGACTGTGTTTGAGGTTCCTCCTGTGGTCGGAGTGTTCTGGCCGTTTCCTATCGGATCAATCCGAAGCCAGGCTTCGTCGCTTCTATCCTGATTGAAAATACAGTCAGGTTTGTTGTTGTCTTTCTTCAGATTTTCTGGCCATTTAAACACTTCCGCCGGTGGCTCAAGAAGGGCTTGCTCCTCTACGTTCTGGTCCATTTCTCGCAGACACTCGATTATTAATGATTTTCCTATGAGGTCATCGTCCTTATACGGGGATAGCCCATTTCTGGTCTTCATTATCCTGAACAAGTTTAGGAATTGTTCATAATGATTCCCTTTTGCCAGCTCTGACATTTCCAAATCGAATTTCTCCTTGTCTAGCGAGGTGATTTTTGATGGTTTCAACCCATCCCAGTTTTCTCGGAGCGTTAATAAGCCTCTTTTTAGGTATTTAACCTGTTCGTCTAAAAAACTATTTCGTTATTTTACTATTTTAAACAAAATTTCAGATTATTGATATTTCCTATTGTATTTTTTACAGGCACCATACCAATTTTATATTATTTTTGTTCTATTTGAATTTTTGTATTTGTTCAAAATTGAACTATTTTTCGTTATTTTTAACGTCTCTACATAACATCTGATTTCCTATAGGATAACGTTTTTTAAGGGATTATATTTTAATTTTTTATCTCATGTCATTCCTTAGTATTGGCATTGTTTAGCCTTAAAGAAAATTTTTTTTATTTATAAGGACCATAATGCCTTGATTATATTTCCCCTTTAATAATGCTAAATTATTTATAATATTTGCAAAATTAATTATTTCATTACATCCCCTTATGATACGTATTATTTTCCTGGTGGTCTTTGGGTTAAACTTGTTCTAATATTGGAACAAGTCAACTGGCAAATTTAGATTTTTGAACAAACAAGAAAATAAAAAAAAAAATTTTATAATTTTACCTTTAGCGTTTTGGAATTCCTCTGTCATCAGTTTGCGGCTAATCTCGAACGTCTTTGGATTCTTTCCAATTATGCGATTTTCGTATACTGGTTCTACGTAGAACACGAAGTGTGCGAAAAATACAGGAAATAATGAATCAGTTTTCCCCTTGGCTTTGTATGTTTCCCTTAAGGACTTATGTAAAGTACATAGTTTCTCGTTATGATTAATCAGGTGACTACATACTCTCTATCGGCCTCTGAACCAATCTGTGTGGTTGCAGGTACCATGCGTTCCCGGTGGGTTTTCTACGCATTGTAGATTACCAGTAGATTTTTCCTTTAGGGCGTTCCAGGCGACTAAAATATACTTGGAGTCAATCGTGTCTCCACCTGCCGACATATCAATCAGTAATTTCCAGTCCTTGTTAGATAATTGCAAATTTTTCAAATTATTTACTTTTTCTACCGCATTATTTTCCTGTAGTTTTCTCAAGATATTTTGCACGTTTGTAGAATCGCATGTTTCAATCTCCTGGATTCGCCTGATTTCCCTTATATCTTGATTCAATACACTGCTGCTGGCGATAAGGGGGATTTCATTTTTGATATAAAACGATCCTGTAGGGCTTTTTGTTATCTTGTGTGGGCTGTCCAAGACTGACTTTGGTGGGTCTACAGCTTTTCTTAGAGTTTCCTTTGGGATTTGTAGATTCCCAAAAATGACATGCTTTTCTAATCTGGCTTTTTCCTCAGAGAGACGACGTATTTTAGCTTCGTTCAAGAAATTTAAAGATTCCGTCATTGTACAGTTTCTTAATGTAGTTCCTGTAGGATTTTTATTTTCTATTTTTCTATCCTGGAAATTTTGGATTCCTAATAATAGGCATACATATTTGGAGTTCAGCCAAAATCTATTATCGACTGTCCACAAAATGGGTGATTTTACCATATTCTCCATGTGATAGACGATATTTTCTAGGATTTATGTCCAGATTATGTTAGCCTCTACTGTTTTGTTAGGAAAAACATTATTGTTGAAGATAAATAGATCTTCTACCAGGCTTTCTAACCACTCGCATTTTTCCAGTACTTTTTCTTTGTCGTACATAATCTCCGATGTCTTTGGGAGTGCCTTTAGGATTAGGTCACTTATTTTGACCGGCTCGAGTTGGATTTCTTGGTTTTTCATGAAACCCGGCTCGTTGAAAGATCTTCCGTCTTTATCCCTAAATTGATTTTGTTAAAGGATTTTTAAGTTTTTTGACTTTATAAATAATATTTTTTGATCATTATTTTTGTACGTTCTATAAACTCAAATATAATGTACTATCTCATTAACCAAATCAAAAAATTAAGAAAAATTTCATTAATTTTTACCTTAATTTTGTCATGACATCCATAGTCATCAGATTTGCAGTCTTTAGCCATGCGTTAAGTAGCCAGGTATTCCGATTGGATTCAGATTGCTCCAAGATTATTAATCTCTGGACCGCTGGCTCTCTAAGGACACTGATTAGAGCCGCGATTAGAACTGGCCTCCATTGGCATCCTTAATTAAAATATTATTTATTATATAGCTATATATAAATTCTGTAATTTTTATCCTATTTCAATAAAATAGAGGTTATAATACTTTTGGGCACCATAATTTGTACTTAGAAGTAAGCGTATAACCGTACGTGTTTTCCTACAGGATAATGAGTCTGCTTATAATAAGCATATTTAAAGTCTGTTCGAACTTCGGTTTTTATTTTATGGTGATAAATAAAAGTTTTATAACATACGGTTATATTTATATGTGGCTCCTGAGGTTTAGAATGTTTATTTTTGTTTTACCTGAGATTATTTGGTAAATTATCGATCCACTACAGTGTTCCTTTCGGGCCATTCCGAAGAATGGAGAATTTAATTTAGCAATTTTATCCATCATTTCGAGGAATGAGAAGTCTTCCTCGGCGCCATTCATATTGAAATTTGCGATGAAGACCTCATCGTTTTCATTTTTGAACCGTGACTCTTAACACAATAGTTATTTATCATAATAGTAAACTTGTTAATTTTAGATGATAATTAACCGTAACTTTATTATTTTAAGGATGGGAATATTTTTTAATATATATATTATATAGGACATTAATACTGCCTAATAATATTTTCACTATATTAAGTCTTTATATTAGTTATATAGCAATTGTCTATATTTCTAATTCAATTTTTTATATTCTTAAACAAATTAATATTAAGTTTTTATTACCTTGATATATTTTCACATCTATGTTCGTACGGTTGAATGTGATTTCCCCGATATGCTCGTCAATATCCTGTTGGCTCCAAATGGTCAGTTTTATTGTCCTTACGAGTTCATTGTTCGTATCGAACTCTTTGACCACGTTGTATGGCATCCAATTAGCCGTGTGTGATTGACACTTTGGATCAATCTGCTCATACTTAAGCCATTGATTTGTGGTGGATTTTCCGTTCCACTTTTTAATCATTTGCCATTTGGCTATTCGGTCCTTTAGTGATATTTCGTTCGGCTCTAATATATCGACAGCCTCGTTTCTCATTCCGTATGCACTCTCGTTTTCTCTATGTATCGAGATGACTGCCATTTCGATATCCATATTTAGGTTTAGTTTCCCTAATATGATCTTCAGGCCGTAACGGAGTTCCTTTTGGGATATGTGCTTTTCCCATAGGATCTGGACCTTACATATAATGTCATTTTTGAGGTCCCGAATTACCACTTTTGTAGGAATCCCTCCATTTGATAGAATTTGGAGGGTTTCTATTTGGTTTGTGGGGTAATTCTTTCTCAAGAGTTTACCAAGACCTATGTTTTGCTCGGATTTGATGGCCCACACTGCTATCGTTTTTCCTTGTCGGTTGTCTTAAAAAATTTAAATATTATTTTTTAATTTTGATTTTTTAAGCTTTTAAAGACCTGATATGATTTACGTACATTAATATATGCATTAACTAATATTAAATGGTATTGTCCTAAAGGATTATTGTTTTAATAGTTAAAGTTACTACAGGGATTTTAATTACCATAATTGTTATATTAAAAGTTACTATTGAAAGTACGTACTTTTAAATTTTAAATCGAATTTATACTGCCTATGGTTTTCAAGTCTGTCTAACATAATCTCTGAGCTACAAATTTTAAACCGTATTGTCCTAAGGATTTTTTATATTTTAATTAAACTTACTTATGGGGAATTAGTTGTGTTCAACTCCCATCTTGGCGACTTTAGATGATAGCAGTTTTTGTATCAGCTCTGCCGTTAACTCGCATTTAACAAAGTTTGCTAAAAACCTCGTCGGATTTATCGTTTTTTCGTCTTCCGTTTCCATTATTTCACCAGTCTAAATAGGGAGATTTTCTATTTTGCTTAATCTTTTAAATTTCTATCACAGTGTGTCCTAACGGAATTGAACAGTATTATACAGAAAGGTTTAATAATTTACAGGCACCATACATGATGTTATAATTTACAGGCACCATACATGGTAATATAATTTGCATCATATAAGTAATTTTCACTCGAGTTAATTTGAAATAATTGTTCTAATCCTTTATCCTAGAGTTTTTGAATTGACTTTAATTTATATGATTTTTAATTGATATAGTAAAATTAAACTTCTGCTGCCTGATAACAAAAAATTGGGGCACAGGTTATCCTGAGGATTCTTAGTTCTAGTAGATGCCTTGTATTCCTAAAGTAGGTTCCTGGTATGTTATCAGCCTAATTGACTGCCACTGATCTATGCCTCCAAAGTTATAGTGGTACTACCGGGGCTTGAACCCGTGGGGGTGCGCTTCCTAGAGGGTTTTGACCTCTGCGCCACTGTACCCCTTACTATTAGCGGTAATCCCACTCGGTTACTTAGTCATTATAATACACCCTTATAATAATGTCCGTTTTCCATATATAAAATAAAATTGATAAGTTTTTAAAGAGCTAAATATTATAAGTTAAGGTGACACGATAATATACATAACTACATTATTATTATAAACAGGGTGTCCTAAAGGAGATTAGATATCATATACAATTTCGCTTCTCTACATATATTTCTCTTTGCGACTAGAATGTACAATTTCACTAATATAATACGATATTAAATTCTCTAAACAAAAATATAAGCTGTTTTAATCGTCCAATAGCAGTTCTAAATACCCGCAGCCAATCAATAGCCCGGGTTCTGAATAAGGCTTTAGTAGAGTTTGAAAATTTTGAGTCTGAGCCCTGATACCGTGTAAATTAATACCTGATAAATAAAGCTGCAATTCAGAACCCGTGACTTCTAAATAATATGTCTGGTCGCTAGGCCAGACAAAAGTAGACTAACTTTCCGCTGCGCTTATTTAAAAACATATAAATTTGACGGTTCTAGAGATTCGTAGTTTTTCATAGTATTCGAGGGCGCTCGATAACATTTGTTATTGTTTTCTCTTTCTGCTCGAAAAGTTCTTTAGTTCGAAATCTAGAGTTTTCGACTGTAAACTTTCATTTTTAAAATTTAATTTAAACTTTTTTTGAACGGTATATTAATTAAGAATACATATCGAAGCGTTGCTTTGAAACAACTCGATAGTATATTCATTAACCCCCATCTGCGAATCTGTGTTTTGACACACATTTTCAATTTTTAAGACATATATATATCTCAAATAAATAAGATATTAGATTTTCGAAATAAATTGTTAGGAACCGTTACTTATGGTCCTGTTTTTCAAATAAAAAACGGTGTTTTGGACACATAGAAGTTAAATTGAAAACAGTCTCGGCTGACAGATCGTGACGATTTGACAGATACAAACAGCACGGGATACCAACAGCCAATCAAAAATCTGAATTTCAGAATCTGCCAATGAAATCGGCATTCAAGTTATCCCGATGTATCAGCGAAGAGACCTTAATACATTTCAAGTATGTAAATTTTAAATCCTGGAAGGAGATAAATTTTGATTGAATCCCCCCAATAAGCTCAAAATACGGTTTTTCCATTGAAAACCTCGATTTCAGCTTTTTAGAGACAACTTCCTCCTTAACCCGTGTGAGCACAGAAAAAAAAGTTCCGCCAAGGCACCGACACCTATATATAGGTGACTGTTCAACCGCGTATTACAGAAAGCCCAAGGTAGTTAGAGTTTCATTTTTTCTTGCATAAGGAAGTTCAAACGATATATTTTTGCATCCGACATTTGATATTCCAGAATTTTGATTTTAAGTTCTAGAAAATTTACTGATAAGAGCAAGGTACAGCATATCACGTGATACAAGCTTACAGTGGTGTTCACAAATTATTTTGGTATTGGAATCGATGCACAAGGATCTGACCTATGTCATCGTTTTTTCTGATTTGATTTATATATAATCAATCAAAAATTATTTTTAAATAGGTTTAAAATTTTGATGAAAAAATCACAATTTTTCATAAAAAATGGTTATTTTCCCCTATAAAAGCAGATAAGTACACTTCTGATATTATTTCTGGGTCGATATACTAATCAAGTGACTCTGTGGACAATATTTAATTGCTCGAATTAATTTTTTAATAATTAAAATATTTTCGTGAAATACTTAAAATTGAAAATTTTGAAATATCACTTTTGAAAAAAAATATCTGTTCCTGTATACCAATTAATCTTTGTTTTGAGTGTCAACCATGGACAAAACACTTTCCTAAAAACTGGCTATTTTCAAATTTTAATTGACG
>SCLH01001237.1:89767-151093 GCA_004367855.1 Oikopleura vanhoeffeni
TCTCTAGCACCCGCTTTTTGTTTCAAAAGTCAGACCATAGTTGCTAATATCGCCGTTACAGGGGAAATCATAACCCAAGGAATCTTGCAATCCTTGGTGACATCTTAAATTATTTTTTTAATTTTCACATTATGTTCAAAAATTGTGACAATTTTTGCGTAAAATTATGTAAACGGTATCAGACAAGTATTATAGCTACTTCAAAATTAGAGTATTTCCATTGGATTTCCATGTTAAAAACTTCACTTTGCGTGATGGCGAATGTCACATGTATTAAAATTTGAGGTGGGAACACAATATTAATTTTAGGGACCTATTTACGTCCTGTTAAACACCACGTTTAGATAGAAATATTTTTTTCCGATGTCCTGTCTAGACCTGACTCGCCATAAGTTATGCTTCGAAATGGGAGTAAACATGACTGTCCAAGTTTCATACTGTTAATTTATCAGTGGCTATTTTCGCCTCTCAGGCGTCTCCTTCTTTCTCGGGACATTCAGAGCGGCGAGGGCGCACTCCTCTCCTTTGCTAATGTATGAAAAATACGAAATAAATAAACTTAACACATTCTTGAAAAAAAAAAAATTCTTCAGGAAAATAAAATTTATAGTAATCCTTAACAAACTTGTTCATCTACCATGGTTTTCGCTTGTTAGTAATTGTAGCGTAACCCATGAATTAAAACGATTAGCGCGGGTTAAAAACGAATGTCATCCGCCCTCCATGTTCAACTATAGTTGTGCAGCTTTATCTTTTTTATTCCATATTTTAATTCAGACAAAAATCTGTAGTTCTGAGAAAGTATAATAGAAAAATTTATCATCAGTCTGTGACGAGACATTCCCTTTCAGGGGTACTAGTCGTTGCTTTTAAAGGCCTTGAGACATCTTTTTTCTATCATTTCTTATCTTTTAAAGTTTTCTTTACTTTCATATTCACCTTATTTTTTCTTGTTTTTATCCAAAATAAAAAGTCCTTTATTAAACGTCCTAAATCTTTAGCTCCCTTAATTTAAACGCGCCTGGATATGGTGGTCAAAAGTTTCGACCCCAAAAGCAAATAATAGTTTCGAGGCGGGCGGGGATCGGTTGGCGGGTTACCCTGAAAATGATCCAAATTGAATTGAGGTGATACTACCGGAGAAAATTATGCAAAAATTTTCTTTGTGTTTTTTTAGATTTTTTTTCAACAATGAAGTATAAAGATAACAAAGTTTGCTTTTAATTAAACAAAATAAAATTCAAATATCATCATGACTTTTTCGAATTTTTTAAAAATTATATTTGAATTTCACCGTTTGAAATTCTCAAAAAGCGCTCGGAGTTTTTAAGTTTTGCTGCTGTTGTGAGCTAGCCTTTTTGGAAAAAATTCGAATGAAATTTTATAATTTATTCTCGTTAGGAAGAGTTAGTTTTTCCGACGAATTTAATTTCCAAAAAAACATGGTGGCCGTTTTTTCTACTTATTTCGTAGAGAAAATTAATATAGCAAAATTTGGAAAATATGGCTTGACGAATAACAGTTTTGATGGCCCTAGGCCATTTGCAAGGTTTCAATACTTGTTCCAAAATCTTTCAGCCCCTAATTTCGACGTTTTTTTTTTTTTTTTTTTCTTTTTTTTTATTTTTTTTTTTTTTTTTTTTTTTTTAAAACCTGGTAAGTCCTGGGAAAAACCTGGGAAAAACCTGGGCAGCCACGCTGGTATTACAGCGGTATTAAAAAAGTCGTTTTTGTGATGAATTCTGGAAAATATATTGTCTTGATTTTTGTAAGCTTATAAATCAATTTTATGGATTTCAGGAATTGTAAATGTGAAAGTTTTTTGGGAAGAAAAAAAAATCACCCGGAATTTAGGTTTTGATATAAGTAACAGCTCTTCACGAACTCAATTAGCTTTTGATTTATACAGATTTCAAATGTTGTGTTACAAAAATCCAGGGAGGAATTAGGCTTTTGCGCGAGACCCTCAAAATCAGCTGCAAAAATCGTTTTCACGTAATCTGGTTCGCGAATTAACTTCAAATTTTTGAAAACGATATAGTAACAAGCTGCGTACGTAGTTTTGTGGTTGATATTAAAGCTACGAACAATTGTTCCCTACCTTCAAACTCACGGAGAGGAATAGCTTTTTTGCGAGAAAATATGACTCTGTTTTAAAGCTGTTCCTGATTGGTCGAGCAATCAGTGATTCTCCAATTTGTTTCAGGATGTTTAGATTTTCGTTAAAATATCCCTTTATCACTTTTTGGTTAGAATGCGTAGCCACAACGTTAAAATCACACGTTTAAAGAGTAGTAGTATGGGCTACGCATTCTTAACCCAAAAAAAGTGGGATAAAGGGCATATTACATTGTTCTTAACTATTATGGTTCCACAATGTGCACAGTCTTTATATATTCGCCCCCTCAAAAAATGGGCTCTTGATGAAACTTTTTATGTTGGCGTTTATATATTCTTCTCTCAATATCATCAAAGTAATGTTCATAATCCAGCGCAACTTTTTGTAACTACAGAATTTTCGGAATTTACTTGCTTTTTAAGAACAAATTTGAGTTCAAATTAAACTTTTTTTCTGGAATTCGACAAATTATGAGAAATTTTTGAAAAAAAAGTTCCGAAAAATATAAAAAAATGCGCGCTATTTTTGTTTTAAATTTTTTTTTCAATAATTCTTTCAAATCAACGGAAAACCACTTTTCAAAAATGGCCACTTAGTTTTCGCGTAGGTGAACCACATATTTTTTTATATGCTTTTTGAAAAATCATATGACATGGTTTGGGTGGTTTTTGCGTCAAAAGTATTGGAAATATTTTGAAATTTTCCTCATTTCTTTGTTCAAAAATTTTTAAACTTTATTTTTCCGGGAATCACCGGCTGAGCTTATGAAAGAATGCCACCTTTTATTTTTTTCTCCCAAATATTGTCCTAGTTTTGTTTTTTCGCTACGGTTTGCGCGAAATCCTTTTAAGCCCTCTTATAAATCCAGAATAAAACATTTTATAACACCGAAATTTGTAAAATTTGGTAAGCCGACCCAATCAACTTTTAAAAATGTATTCATTCAAAACTCATAAAAAAAAAATATATAATATTTTTTTTTATGTGCCAAAATTTCGATTTTTTTTTCGTCTTTTTGCGAAAATTTTAGAGTTTTGACGTAGAAATTGTATAAAAAGCAAAATTAAATTTAATTTTCAACGGTGGATGGGTCGAGTTGTTAACAGTTAGTCTAATTAAAAAAATTTCACCGTTAATTTAGACACCTAAAATAGCAAACCGCGCGTTTTAGAGGTGTGTTTTAAAAGACGATTTATAAAGTAAAAATAATCGATTTCGAAAAAAACAGATTATACGAAAAGTGAGATCAAAAGTTGGCAACTTTTGTTTTAAAAAAAGTTTTTATCCAAAAATTTTGGAAGTGGCAAAAAGTTTCCCGTCAAGAGAAAAAATAATATGAAAAAAGTGCCAATCTGTCAAAATAACACCGACCCCTTTAAGTTTAAAGAGTCAGGTTTGGTTGGATTGAAAGGAATCATCAAATTTTTTGTGAGTTACGATCAATATCATTAAAAAAAAAATTCTTCAAAATCAAGTTACAGTGACTTGACTTTAACCCGTGTGAGCACAAAGGCCTTATATAAAGGCTTTGCATATTTATAAATCATTCTAAAAAAATGCAAAAAAAAGATCGTATTAATTGGTCTCGTTCGAATACATTAGTTAAAGAAATTTCGCAAGGATGTCCAAAATAAATAACTAATTTTTTTTTGGAATTTGTTTCAAATATCACGGGGGTTTATTTTTTTGAAGATTTTTTTTCGAACCTTTTACTTCTAAATAAATTTAAATTGACCTATGCGTCAATTAAAATTTTAAAAATAGCCAGTTTTTAGGAAAGGGTTTTGTCCATGTTGACACTCAAAACAAAGAGATAATTAGTATACCAAGAACAATATTTTTTCCGAAAGTTGATATTTCTCAAAATTTTCAATTTTGAAGTATTTCACGAAAATATTGTTAATTATTAAAAAAACTAATTCGAGCATTTAATATTGTCCACAGAGTCACTTGATTTGTAATATTGACCCAGAAATAATATCAGAAGTGTACTAATCTGCTTTTATAGGGGAAAATAATCATTTTTTTATGGAAAAATTCGTGATATTTTTTCATCAAAATTTTTAACCTATTTAGAAATAATTTTTGATTTATAATATAAATCCAAATCAGAAAAAACACGATGACATAGGTCAGATCCTTGTGCATCGATTCCAATACCATTATAATTTGTGAAACCACTGTGAGCGTATCACGTGATATGCTGTACCTTGCTCTAATCAGTAAATTTTCTAGAACTAAAAAATCAAAATTCTAGAATATCAAATGTCGGATGCAAAAATATATCGTTTGAACTTCCTATGCAAAAAAATTGAAACTCCAACTACCTCTGTATACGCGTTTTGAAAAAAGCCCTTTATTAAAGGCTTTTGGTGCCTAGGCGGATTTTTTTTTTCTTGCTGCTCACAGGCGTTAAAGGTACAAGTTGTACCGTACAACCCGGACCGACAGGGGGCTTAAGAACTGATTTTCTGACCCACTTGATTGGCACTCTATGTGCATAAATCATGCCAGTATGAATTATTAAAACATTCATCGAACCCTGCCTTCTCTCAGGTGTATTTTTTGGTTGGTGCCTTTTTTTTCTTCGTTTTTTATTTTTAATAAAACAAACCTCGCCCTAATGATAACCGAGAAAAAATGATCGATATCACCATGACTTTGAGCGTCGCCGTTCCATGTTCGATTTCCAGGGACGGTAGATAGAATCCCTTAATATATTTTAATAGATCAGTGAATGCAATTTATTAACTCGGTTTTTATCATTTTTGAAGTTTTAACTCGGGTAAGACCGCAGTTATAGAATGAACATAGACCGCCCCGTTTGCTCTTTGGAGGCCAGATTATTATATGCGAATGTATCCTATGGTTTTTCATTAAGGGACCTACCCAATTAAGTCTTCGGTTGGAAAATTCAGAAAATTTAGGCCTGAAGCTAACCGTGATTCGTTGGCCAATCAGCGCGAAGACATTCAATTAGAACGGAAGACTCAAACAACATTAATTTTGTATAGGGCCCCTATTTAATATTATACGTTCTGCGAGCAGATTCCGTCTATACCGTAATGGGAAGAAAAGTCTTATTTTTTTCTGTAGAATAGCCTCAAATATGTTTTGGAGAGAGTTGAGATTTTTTTGCAAAATAGTTTTTTCGGCAAAAAGTTTGAGCGAGCTCAATGAGCGTTTCACTTGGTCAAACGGCTAATAGTTATTACAAAAATTAATTTTTATGTGTTTTTAAGAGGGTGATGGCAGTGCAATTTTGCCATTTTGGAGGATTGGTACGGGCTTGGTATGAAGATCGATCCTTTATCCGGGCGATTCTATTTGACACTGCAAGTACCACGGTGTCCAATACTAAAATGATTACAAAGGTGAAAATGTATACAGTATACATTCCACATTTCGATTTCGTATACATTTGATTTAAATCGAAGCAGTTGGAAATGTATTACAAATTGTCAAAATGTATACAATTCAGTGTTTAAATACTCGTGTTAATATTTGCAATAATAGTGTGAAATGTATACAAAATGAGTGAAATGTATACATTTTGTATAGTCAATGAATACTTTTGTCAAATGTATTTAATACCACAAATTGTAGCTATTTTCAATTGTTTATAAAGGCCCTAGTTTCCATAATGGGACAAACCCTCGGACATCCTAGCCCATATAAACAATTGAATTGGGCTATTAAATTATTTTGCGGTCGTAGAATTCGAAAATTACCAAAATTTTGAAAAAAAGGTCATAGAACGTCAAAATTTGATAAATGCTAATGAAATGAAATTCTTGAAACCTCCGGCTGATTTTAAGAATTGTATACATTTAACTTTTTGTATACATTTCACAATATTTTGTATACATTTAACTATTTTTGTATACATGCAGTGTTCTAAAACGGGAATCTGAAACTAAGTTGAAATTTCCAATCCCGATCCCGCCCGGTCCCGACCTAAGTCGAAATTTCCAATCCCGATCCCGTTTTAGAACACTGGACCCCAGTACCACTCCCACCAACCATCTGGTTAACCGCGGTTAAAGACGCGTTCCTCGGCTTTTTTAAATTAAATAAGTATCCTTGAGCTTACATCGGAAAGTTTTGAAATTTTCTGAAAATCTAGGAAATTGTCTGAAATTTAGTGCAAAAAAAACATTTTTTTCCATTTTTGCCCCAGATACCAGGAATTCGTAGAATGTGACTAAAATCAGCCTTTTTTTAACGTTTTGATATAAGGCTTTTTCAGTGGTAATGGTATTTATGTCAATACGAAAAATAAGAAGCTCACAATATTAAGAATATCGTATCAAGCTACCTTTTTTAAATATCGCCATAATTGGCTGTAAATCGACAAAAAAGTGCGCGAAAATCACAAGTTTTAACATAAAAGTGAAAATTAGAAAATATTAATGCCACCAGACGATTCCTCGGGTATGATTTTCTGGGAACGATATTGGCAACTATGGTCTGATTTTAAACACAGAAAATTCCAGAACAAATAAAAAGTTTTCTTATAAATATTGTGTTCTGAGTCAGAACTTCTGACTAGGATTTTCTTGGAAAAACGAACTTCTGATCTCTAGCACCGCTTTTGTTCAAAATCAGACCATAGTTGCTAATATCGTTACAGGAAAATCATAACCAAGGAATCTTTTGGTGACATTTATATTTTTTAATTTTCACATGTATGTTCAAAATTGTGAATTAGCGTAAAATTATGTAAACGGTATCAGACAAGTTTTATAGCTACTTCAAAATTAGGAGTTTCCATGGATTTTCCATGTTGAAAAAACTTCACTTTGCGTGATGGCGATTATCATTAAAATTGAACACAATATTAATTAAGGACTATTACGTCCTGTTAAACACCACGTTTAGATAGAAATATTTTTCGATGTTTCCTTGTCTAGGACCTTGACTCGCAATAAGTATGCTGAAATGGTACATACTGTTCATGTTCATCTGTTAATTCAGTGGCTATTCGTCGTCTTCTTCTCGGACTCCTCTCCTTTGCTATGAAACGAATAAATAAAACTATTTGAAAAATTTCTTCAGAAAATAAATTATTAATCTTACAAAACTAATGGTTTCGCTTGTTAGTAATTGTACGTAACATGATAAAGATAGCGCGGTAAAACATGTTGCAAACTATTTTATTTCCATATTTTAATTCAGACAAAAATAGTCTGAGAAAGATAGAAAATATCATCAGTCTGTTACGAGAATCCTTTCAGGGGTACTAGTCGTTGCTTTTATAAGGCCTTTGAGGCATTGAAAATGAGGATCCGCCCAACCGTTCCCGCCGGCCTCAAAAACTGCTATTTGACTACGGCTCGAAACTTCGAACACACAAAAAAGTCAGCCAAGAGCTCCCTGGGTTAGCTCCCTCACTTAGCAGATGTATCAACGCGGGCGATCGTTTTCGACAGATTTACATTTTAAGGGATCTCCTACTTTGGGGATATGCTATTTTTGAAACATGTGTTTTAGAACAGATTTTTTTTATTTATTTGGCTTTCATTCATTTTTTTTTATTTCTTGGAAAATGGGGGTTTCAAGAGCAGAAAAATTTCATATAAATTTGTGATAAATATTAAAAATATCATAAAAATGGAAAACCTCGAAATTCCTTATATAGCAGAACAAACTATTTATGATGCTAGTTTTTCGACACCATTTCTTGAAGATATCACACATGGACAAAGGGATAACTCTCAACTATTTCATACTCTTGAAGATAAGGGAAAACCCTACTATTATCATCCAAAACACATAAGATCTACAAAAATACATGCTGCGTGTTCAAATGATGTTTTTGCAAAATGTAAAGCAAAATTTATTTTGATTTCCAAAAATCCAGAGAACATACTGAAAATCGAGCGANTCTCTAGCACCCGCTTTTTGTTTCAAAAGTCAGACCATAGTTGCTAATATCGCCGTTACAGGGGAAATCATAACCCAAGGAATCTTGCAATCCTTGGTGACATCTTAAATTATTTTTTTAATTTTCACATTATGTTCAAAAATTGTGACAATTTTTGCGTAAAATTATGTAAACGGTATCAGACAAGTATTATAGCTACTTCAAAATTAGAGTATTTCCATTGGATTTCCATGTTAAAAACTTCACTTTGCGTGATGGCGAATGTCACATGTATTAAAATTTGAGGTGGGAACACAATATTAATTTTAGGGACCTATTTACGTCCTGTTAAACACCACGTTTAGATAGAAATATTTTTTTCCGATGTCCTGTCTAGACCTGACTCGCCATAAGTTATGCTTCGAAATGGGAGTAAACATGACTGTCCAAGTTTCATACTGTTAATTTATCAGTGGCTATTTTCGCCTCTCAGGCGTCTCCTTCTTTCTCGGGACATTCAGAGCGGCGAGGGCGCACTCCTCTCCTTTGCTAATGTATGAAAAATACGAAATAAATAAACTTAACACATTCTTGAAAAAAAAAAAATTCTTCAGGAAAATAAAATTTATAGTAATCCTTAACAAACTTGTTCATCTACCATGGTTTTCGCTTGTTAGTAATTGTAGCGTAACCCATGAATTAAAACGATTAGCGCGGGTTAAAAACGAATGTCATCCGCCCTCCATGTTCAACTATAGTTGTGCAGCTTTATCTTTTTTATTCCATATTTTAATTCAGACAAAAATCTGTAGTTCTGAGAAAGTATAATAGAAAAATTTATCATCAGTCTGTGACGAGACATTCCCTTTCAGGGGTACTAGTCGTTGCTTTTAAAGGCCTTGAGACATCTTTTTTCTATCATTTCTTATCTTTTAAAGTTTTCTTTACTTTCATATTCACCTTATTTTTTCTTGTTTTTATCCAAAATAAAAAGTCCTTTATTAAACGTCCTAAATCTTTAGCTCCCTTAATTTAAACGCGCCTGGATATGGTGGTCAAAAGTTTCGACCCCAAAAGCAAATAATAGTTTCGAGGCGGGCGGGGATCGGTTGGCGGGTTACCCTGAAAATGATCCAAATTGAATTGAGGTGATACTACCGGAGAAAATTATGCAAAAATTTTCTTTGTGTTTTTTTAGATTTTTTTTCAACAATGAAGTATAAAGATAACAAAGTTTGCTTTTAATTAAACAAAATAAAATTCAAATATCATCATGACTTTTTCGAATTTTTTAAAAATTATATTTGAATTTCACCGTTTGAAATTCTCAAAAAGCGCTCGGAGTTTTTAAGTTTTGCTGCTGTTGTGAGCTAGCCTTTTTGGAAAAAATTCGAATGAAATTTTATAATTTATTCTCGTTAGGAAGAGTTAGTTTTTCCGACGAATTTAATTTCCAAAAAAACATGGTGGCCGTTTTTTCTACTTATTTCGTAGAGAAAATTAATATAGCAAAATTTGGAAAATATGGCTTGACGAATAACAGTTTTGATGGCCCTAGGCCATTTGCAAGGTTTCAATACTTGTTCCAAAATCTTTCAGCCCCTAATTTCGACGTTTTTTTTTTTTTTTTTTTCTTTTTTTTTATTTTTTTTTTTTTTTTTTTTTTTTTAAAACCTGGTAAGTCCTGGGAAAAACCTGGGAAAAACCTGGGCAGCCACGCTGGTATTACAGCGTGTATATAAAAAAGTCGTTTTTGGTGATGATTCTGGGAAAATATATTGTCTTGATTTTTTGTAAGCATTATAAATCAAAAATTTTATGGATTTTCAGGAAATTGTAAATGGTGAAAGTTTTTTGCGGAAGAAAAAAAAAAATCACCCGGAATTTAGGTTTTTGATATAAGTAACAGCTCTTCAGAACTCAATTACTTTTGATTTATACAGATTTCAAAGTCGTTGTGTTACTAAAAATCCCAGGGAGGTAATTAGCGCTTTTGCGCGAAGACCCTCAAAATCAGCTGCAAAAATCGTTTTTCACACGTAATCTGGTTCGCGAATAACTTCAAATTTTTGAAAACGATAGTAAGTAACAGAGCTGCGTTACGTAGTTTGTGGGATTTAAAGCTACGAACAATGTTCCTACCTTCCAAAACTCACGGAGGGAATAGGCTTTTTTGCGGAGAAAATATGACTCTGTTTTAAAGCTGTTCCTGATTGGTCGAGCAATCAGTGATTCTCCAATTATGTTTCAGGATGTTAGCCATTTTTCGTTAAAATATCCCTTTATCACTTTTTTGGTTAGACATGCGTAGCCACAACGTTAAAATCAACGTTAAAAGGAGGTAGTAGTAATTTGGGCTACGCATTCTTAACCCAAAAAAAGTGGGATAAAGGGCATATTACATTGGTTCATATAACTATATGGTTCCACAAGTGCACTAGTCATCTTATATATTCGCCCCTCTCAAAAAATGGGCTCTTGATAAACTTTTATTTGGGTTTATATATTTCTGCTCAATATACCATCAAAGTAATGTTTCATAATCCAGCGCAACTTTTTTGTAAACTACAGAATGTTCGAATTTACTGCTTTTAAGAAAAATTTTGAGTTCAAATTAAACTTTTTTTTCTGGAATTCGACAAATTATGAGAAATTTTTTGAAAAAAAAAAAGTTCCGAACAATTATAAAAAAATGGCGCTTATTTTTTGTTTTTTTAAATTTTTTTTTTCAATAATTCTTTCAAATCAACGGAAAAACCACTTTTCAAAATGGCCACTTTAGTTTTCGCGTAGGGTGAACCACATATTTTTTATATGCTTTTTGAAAAATCATATGACATGGTTTGGGGTGGTTTTTGCGTCAAAAGTAATTGGAAATATTTGAATTTTTCCTCATTTCTTTGTTCAAAAAATTTTTAAAACTTTATTTTTCCGGGAATCACCGCTGAACTTATGAAAGAATGCCACCCTTGTATTTTTTCTCCCAAATATTGTCCTAGTTTTGGTTTTTTCGCTAGCGGTTTGGCGCGAAATCCTTTAAGCCCTCTTTTAAATCCAGAATAAAAACATTTTATAACATCGAAATTTGTAAAATTGGTAAGCCGACCCAATCAACTTTTTAAAAATGTATTCATTCAAAACTCATAAAAAAAAAAAAATTAATATATAATTTATTTTTTTTTATGTGCCCAAAATTTCGATTTTTTTTCGTCTTTTTGGCGAAAATTTTAGGAGTTTTGACGTAGAAATTGTATAAAAGCAATTAAATAAATTTTCAACGTGATGGGTCAGTGTTAACAGTGTCTAATTAAAAAAATTTCACCGTTAATTTAGACACCTAAAAATAGCAAACGCGCGTTTTTAGAGGTGTGTTTTTAAAAGACGATTTTATAAAAGTAAAATAATCGATTTCGAAAAACAGATTATACGAAAAGTGAAGGATCAAAAGTTGGCAACTTTGTTTTAAAAAAAGTTTTATCCAAAAAATTTTGAAGTTGGCAAAAAAGTTTTCCGTCAAGAGAAAAAAAATGATGAAAAAAGTGCCAATCTGATCAAAATTAACACCGACCCCCTTTTAACGTTTAAAGAGTAGTTTGGTTGGATGAAAGGATCATCAAATTTTTTGTGAGCTTACGATCAATATCATAAAAAAAAAATTACTCAAAATCAAGTTACAGTGACTATGACTTTAACCCGTGTGAGCACAAAAGCCCTTTATAAAGGCTTTTGCATATTTTTAAATCATCTAAAAAATGCAAAAAAAAAGATCGTAGAATGTCTCGTTCGAATACATTATAAGAATTTCGCAAGGATGTTCCAAAATAAATAACTAATTTTTTTTGGGAAATTTTGTTCAAATATCACGGAGGGTTTATTTTTTTGAAGATTTTTTTCGAACCTTTTACTTCTAAATAAATTAAATTGACCTATTGCGTCAATTAAAATATTTAAAAATAGCCAGTTTTTTAGGAAAGGGTTTTGTCCATGGTTGACACTCAAAAACAAAAGATTAATTAGTATACAAGAACAATATTTTTTCCGAAAGTTGATATTTCAAAACATTTTCAATTTTTAAGAAGTATTTTCACGAAAATATGTTAATTATTAAAAAACTAATTCGAGCATTTAATATTGTCCCACAGAGTCACTTGATTAGTATATTGACCCAGAAATAATATCAGAAGTGTACTAATCTGCTTTTATAGGGGGAAAATAATCATTTTTTTATCGGAAAAAATTCGTTGAATTTTTTCATCAAAATTTTTAACCTATTTAGAAATAATTTTTGATTTATAATATAAATCCAAATCAGAAAAACACGATGACATAGGTCAAGATCCTTGGCATCGATCAATACCCATCTATAATTTGTGAACCACGTGAGCGTGTATCACGTGATATGCTGTAGACCCTTGCTCTAAGTCAGTAAATGTTTCTAGGAACTAAAAATCAGAAGGATTCAGATATCCAACAACTGTCGATGCAAAAATATCTCGTTTGAACTTCTATGCAAAAAAACTTGCGAAACTCCAACGCTACCTCTGTATACGCCGCTTGAAAAAAGCCTTTATTACCAAGGCTTTTGGTCGCCTAGGCGGAATTTTTTTTCTGTGCTCACACGGTTAACAGGTACAAAAGTTGTACCGTACGCAAACCGCGGACCGACAGGGGGCTTAAGAACTGATTTTCTGAAACGCACCTTATTGGCACTCTATGCATAAATCATGCCAGTAGAAATTAAAACATTCATCGAACCCTGCCTTCTCTCAGGTGGTATTTTTCGGTTGTGCCTTTTACTTTTGCTTTGGCGTTTTTTATCTTTTTAATAACAACCAAACCTCGCCGCCTAATGATAACCCGAAAAAATGCATCGGATCCATCACCATGCGCACTTTGAGCGTCGCCGTTCCCCATGTTCCGATTTCCAGGGACCGGTAGATAGAATCCCTTAACTATATTTTAATAGATCAGTGAATGGCAATTTATTAACTGGTTTTAATCAATTTTTGAAGTTTTAACTCGGGTAGACCGCAGTTAATAGATGACATAGACCGCCCCGTCTTTGCTCTTTGGAGCCCAGATTATTATATGCGACATATCCTATTGGCTTCTTTCACTTAAGGGACCTACCCCAATTAAGTCTTCGGTTGCGAAAATTCAGAAAATTTAGGCCTCGAAGCTACCAACCGCTGAATCTCGTTGGCCAATCCAGCCGGCGAAGGACATTCATCACCGAACGGCAGACTGCAAACACCACATTATCTTATGTATCCGGGCCCCTATTTAATTCCCATTATACGTTCTGCGAGCAGCGATCTCCGTCTATACCCCGGTAATGGAAGAAAAGTCTTATTTTTTTCTGTCAGAATAAGCCTCAAAATATGTCTTTGGAGAGAGTTGAGATTTCTTTTGCAAAAAGTACACCTTTTTCGGCAAAACAAGTTGACGCGAGCTCTATGAGCGCTTCTCGCACCTTGGTCAAACGGCTAATAGTTAGTTACAACCAATATTAATTCTTTATGTGTGGTTTTAAGACCGCGCGTATCGGGCAGTTCAGATTTTGCCATTATGCCTTGCGAGGATTGGTCTGACGCGTGCTGCGCCTATGGAGTATCGAATCCTTTATCCGGGCGATTCTATTTGACTCACCCCCTCACGCCCAAACCCCCCCGCGCAGTCCCACCACACCACCGGTGCTCCCACAGTCAATACTCAAAATGTATAGTACAAAGGTGAAGAATGTATACAGATCATAGCATTCCACAATTCGGATTATCGCTAATACATTTTGATTTAAATCGAAAGCAGTCTGGAAAATGTATAGCAAATTGTCAAATTGTATATCAATTCTGAGTGTGTAAATACTCGTCGTTAATATTCAATAATAGTGTGAAATGTATACACAAATGAGTGAATGTTTACATTTTGTTATAGTTTCAATGAAATTACTTTTGTTCAAATTACTTCTAATACGCACAAATTGTAGGCTATTTTTCAATTGTTTATTAATAGGCCCTAGTTTGCCATACCATGGGACAGAAAGCCCTCGGACATCCCTAGCCCCATATAAACAATTGAATTGGGCTATTAATATTTTTGCGCGTCGTAGAATTCGAAATTACCAAAATGTTGCAAAAAAAAGGTCATAGTAGACGTCAAAATTTTGAAATAAATTGCTAATGAAATGAAATTTCTTGAAACGCTCCGGCTGATTTTTAAGAATTGTATAGACATTTAACCTTTTTGAGTAGCATTTCCACATATTTTGTATACATTTTAACTAAATATTTTGTATACCATGCCAGTGTTCTAAAACGGGAATCTGCAAACTAAGTCTGAAATTCCAATCCCGATCCCGCCCGGTCCGACCTAAGTCCGAAATTTCAATTACCGGATTCCGATTCTTAGCAACACACTGGACCCCAAGTACCACTCCCACGCAACCATCTGTTAACCGCCGGTTTAAAGACGCGTTCTCCTCCGGCTTTTTAAATTTAATAAACTAAGTATCCTTGAGCTTAACATCGGAAACAGTTTTGCACCCACATTTGTTTTTCCTGAAAGATTAGCGACATTGTCGAAATCCTATTGCACCACAACACAAAAAACCATTTTTTCCATTTTTGCCGCCAGATGACCACCCCCGATCCGTAGCAAATTGACTTAAAAATCCAGCCTTTTTTAACGTTTTATAACGGCTTTCTCCAGTTCCACTGTAATCGCTATTTTATTCAATACGAAAAATAGAAGATCCCACAATATTGAGAATCTCGTCATCAAGCACCACATCTCTTTTTAAATATCACAGCCATAATCGTGGCTGTAAATCGACCAAAAAAGTGCGCGAAAAATCACAAGTTTACCATAAAAAAGAAAATATGAAAATTAGAAAAATATTAATGCCACCAGACGATCTCCTCGGGTATGATTTCTGGGAACGATATTGGCAACTATGGTTCTGATTTTAAACACAGAAAAATTCCAGAAACAAATAAAAAGTTTTCTTATAAATATTGTGTTCTGAGTCAGAACTTCTGACTAGGAATTTTCTTGGAAAAACGAACTTCTGATCTCTTAGCACCGGCTTTTGTTCAAAATCAGACCAATAGTTGCTAATATCGTTACAGGGAAAATCATAACCAAGGAAATCTTTTGGTGACATTATTATTTTTAATTTTCACATGTATGTTCAAAATTGTGAATTTTGCGTGAAAATTATGTAAACGGTATCAGACAAGTTTATAGCTACTTCAAAATAGGCAGTTTCCATGGATTTTCCATGTTGAAACAAAATTCACATCCGCGTGATGGCGATTATCATTAAAATTGAACACAATATTAATTAAGGACTATTACGTCCCTGTTAAACACCACGTTTAGATAGAAATATTTTTTCGATGTTTCCTTGTCTAGGACCTTGACTCGCAATAAGTATGCTGAAATGGTACATATACTGTTTCATGTTCATCTGTTAATCAGTCGGCTATTTCGTCGTCTTCTTCTCGGACTCCTCTCCTTTGCTATGAAACGAATAAATAAAACTAATCTTTGAAAATTTCTTCAGAAAATAAATTATTAATCTTACAAAACTAAATGTCTTCGCTTGTTAGTAATTGTACGTAACATGATAAAGCTAGCGCGCGTAAAACATTGTTGCAAACTATTTTATTTCCATATTTTAATTCAGACAAAAAATAGTCTGAGAAAGATAGAAAATATCATCAGTCTGTTACCGCAGAATCCTTTCAGGGGTACTAGTCGTTGCTTTTATAAAGGCGCCTTTGAGACCATCTTTTTTTCTTATCATTCTTTATCTTTAAAGTTTCTTTACTTTCATATTCACCGTTATTTATTCTTTGTTTTATCCAAATAAAAAGTCCCTTATTATAACTCCTATTAGCTCCCTTATTTAAACGCCGCTGATAGGTGTCAAAGTTTCGAGCCAAAAGCAAATAATAGTTTCGAGGCCGGCGGGATCGGTTGGGCGTACCACTGAAAATGATCCAAATTGATTTGAGTGATTACTATCCGAGGAAATTATCAAAAATTTTCTTTTGGTTTTTTTAGATTTTTTTTTCAAACATGAAGTTAAAGATTAAAAGTTTGAAGTTTGCTTTAATTAAACCAATAAAACTTCAAAATATCATCATGACTTTTTTCGATATTTTTTAAAAATTATATTTTGAGTTTCACGTTGAAATCTCAAAAAGCGCTCGAGTTTAAGTTTTGCTTTTGTGTGAGCTAGCTTTGAAAAAATTCGAATGAATTTTATAATTTTTCCTAGGAAGAGTTAGTTTTTCCGACGAATAATTTCCAAAAATGGTGGTTTTTCTATATTCTAGAGAAAATATAGCAAAATTTGAAAATATGCTTGAGATAAAGTTTGGCCTAGGCCACTTTTGCAAGTAATGTCAAAATTTCAGCTAATTTCGACGTAAAACCTGGGAAGAGACAGTTTTATCGTTTTGGCTTAGGTCATCTTGTTTTGCATATGTGTGAACGAGTGTATGCATACAAACAAATTTAAAATTTTCTTGTTCACAAGATAAAAANAAAGCCCTGTATGGCTTATTTTTATCAAAAAATTCAACTTCAGCGACCAGTACTCACTTAATTGTCTGAAAAACTTTTAGTCAAAAGTCAAATAAAAAACTTTATAATAATATTGTTATAACAGTACATGTATGTGTTTTTTTTTACTTGCGACATGAAAATTTAGCTAATTACGGCCAATACAAAATGGTAACTAGGTGGATTATATTGTCAAATCCTTGACATTGGCTATAGCTTGGCTTCCAAAATAAAATCCACCTAGTTACCATTTGTAATTGGCCGTAATAACCTAAATGACAATTTTCATTTCGCAAGTTAAAAAAACACATACTGTATAATATCTTTCAATAATTAATTTTAATCTCAATCTTTATTTTGTGTAATTTTTGTTTTTTTCTTTCCATTGGTAACAGTTGACAAAACGCTATCCTCCCTATTTTCTTGGTTCATTTTATTTTTCGGTAATAATGTCCCACTGTGAAAAATAGCTGGTTCTAATTCGTCGGATGTAATCGCGATGATTGGATTTTGGAAACCAATCCGATTTCCTTTTTTATCTGTCGTGTTTTTCCTGCGAAAAAATATAATTATATCGTAGAAAATGTTATACCGTACAGTTTAAGATAAGGTGCACGTTTAGGATAAGGTAGGAAAGGCAAAATTTTTTCGGCTGATTATTTTTTAAATTATGTTTAAATTGTAGCCCTTGAAAAATATTATGTTCAGTACAAAAAAAATTAAAAAAGTTGCCAGCTACTGCTTAAAAATGAAAAACCGTTTTTGGAACTGCCTATGTTTAAGCTTTCTGGGTTGAAAAAACATGAAAATATGAATCTTTGAAAAAAATTTTCTTCTCATCTGGTTACCAGATTCTGGCAATCAAATTATGTTTATTTAAAATTTCTATTTTTCGATTAAAATTGGAGTTTTTCTGACAAACTTTTTCATATCAAATATAAATTATGGTTAATTTTCATTACCGGGAACTTTTTCAAAACTAAAAGTTAATATAATTAAAAAAATCTTAACACAGAGGCCATTTTAAAAACGTTTTTTTTCATTTTTACGCAGTAGCTGACAAATTTAAAAACAAAATTTTGTACTGAATACGATATTTTTTGAAGGGCTACAATTTGCACAAACAAAAATGTTTAGCAAAAAAAGTTTCGCTGTTCCTACCTAAGCTTAGGAACTTAATAAGAGCAAAGGTGAAATTTTAAATAGAACGGTACCAGTGGTACTACAATTTTTTTACATGTAACATGGACCATGTTACATGGTACTACATTTTTTGGTACAATCTGCCTAAATTATACGAATTGTATATCAAATTGTACTTTTTCTATTAGTTGGGAGTTTGCGTGATTACGAAAGTCAAAAATGGATATTAATTTTATTCGTTTATCTTGCACAGAATTTATTTCTGGTCATTTAAAGACTTACTAGATGAATTTTTTGTTTTCGAAATGTTTACTTACTTATTTTTGCTCTGCAAATACAAGTGAAAAGTTTGTCACCAGGGTTAAGCTCTCTATAGTTTAGCAACCACAAATGAGTCATTTGAAATGACTCTTATGAACGTGTTAGCTGAGTTCATCATGTACAAAAAGCGTTCATAATAAGCGAAAAATACTCGTTCTCAAATCATGAAAGTTAGACCTTAGAATATTTTTTTTTCGAAAAAGTTTGAATAACGAAAAACGACCCTGGATCTTTGAACGATCAAAAAAAAATATCTTAAAAATCAGCCAATAAAATCTGTACCCATCTTTTTATTTTTGAATTACGAAAAATGCGCTCAACTGGTAAAAGAGGCGCCATGTCATATTTTTCGATATTACCGGTATCAAAATAAAAGTCACGACGGAAATGAAAGGTTCATATTGATAAGCGATAAAAACCCATTTGCGCGGTGATATTTAATTTTCATAATAAATTACATTCCACTTTTTTCGAAGTTTTACCTTTGACTCATTAAATATCTCTAATACGAACCCTTTCTTTCCTAGTAAAGTTCCAAAAAGTCCCATCCTGTTAAATGGAACAAAAATAAAAATTTGAATTGGTATATTTTCTAAAGTTTCTGATGTATGTCTTTATAACTGTATTCAAAACCCCGTAATCTCTCGCGCTTCTCTCATCAACACCTTTCTAGCTGACATTGCTTTTATAATATAATAAAATCTAATGTTTCCTACATAAAGAATGATGGTGAGTTGTCAGCAGGTTCAGTAAAGCAGCTTCACATTGTTATGACCAAAAAAGGAAAGTGTTGAGACAATGTCTCAGGGAAATATCTAAAATTGATATCACTAGGCCTTTACTTTCGCGTTCGCGTTTGACCTGTTTTAGACCAATGAGCGCACCGGATTTCACTTTTTTGGCCAATAAGAGGTTAAAAAATAAGTTTAATCACGAACGCGAAAGTAAAGGCCTAATGATGCTCTTTTTAGATATATATAGTCACACCTTGGAAACCAAGGCTTGGTTTGTTATAATTTGAAGATGCAACTGCCAAAAATATATTCTTGCATCGTTCTTACATTTGATATCCTTTGCTCAGTATTTAATAAGGTGTTCACATTGTGGACTCCAGTGGAGTCACTCCACACCGTTTAAATTTCGACTTTTGGAAACGGCTCATCCGATTGAGTTCTTACTAAGAACTTCTTGCATAGCTCAAATGACCACACATTTTCAGAGAAGAATTGAAAACATTGATTTAATTCGAAAGATTTATCCATTCTTGTAGAATTTTTAGAACTATGCATTTTTTTATAGCAAAAACTAGAAGAAAAAATTGACAAAAATGTATAATGTATTCAATAAATACCGTTAGAGTTGCATAAACAGATAGTGAGATCTTTCACAAATCAGCTGACCGTTACTTTGAGCTACTTCTAAAAATGTGATTTATGACTTAATTTCATTGTGATCAAATCATCGAAAGCCAGATGGTACCAAAATGCTAATTATAGTGCTAAGTATGCACGTAAGGAACTTGATTGTTAAAGCGATCGTTAAAATGACAATTTAAACAGTTTCTTAGTCATCATAACTTTGTCTCAGTCGTGCGTTAACTTTTTCGTTAAAAATGCAGCTCACTATATGCGCAACGGTATTATTAAATTAAAGGGGGGAATTCACCCTGGGAATGTTCACTATGAAAGACTTCCTCAAACTTTTGCACCTGGCTAATTTGGCCAAAAAATCAAAATGGTGGTAGACTACCACTGGTAGTCTCTTAGCATCTCTTAGAAGTCAAGTAGGGTGTCCGAGGATTTGTCCCATTGTGGAAACTAGGGTCTATATAAAAAAATTCAAAGTAGCTATTATATTAATTTTTGAGCGTAGAATTCAAAAAAATTACCAAAAATCATCATAATTTCCGTTTCTTACGACTTTCTTATTGGTCAAAAATGAAACAATCAGAATCGAGGATTTAAGATGACCAAAATGTTTGCAATAACTTACTGATAACTAAACTCTAAAAACTTATTTTGGTTATTATCATATTTTCCGCAGGAAATAAGGTTGAGATTATTTTATTTTAAAATAGTGATTTTGACAGTTTTTCACCCACAGACTCAACAAATGTGCTCGCTATTTACGTTTGTTGGGAGTTCCTTTTTCATTAGATAATTTAAAAAATAAATAGATTATATTTGATATCCTAGCTGAACTCGTTAAAGGTACAATTTAGAATTTTAAAATTGCAAGCAATTTTGGTTACCTCCTAGGCTACCTTACTGATATTTATGACATAAATCCTCAAAAAAGACAATTTCTTGATCATAAAACGTCAAAATATCGAAAAATGTTTATGAGATGAAATCCTTCAAAAATCACAAGGAATCTAATGAGACTCATTTGTAAGCATATTTTCGGCCTTTTGATTCAAAAATTCAAGCCTCGGACAGTTTAACGTCAAGTTCGGCAAATAGGAGACCTCAAAGACAGAAATTGGCAAGTTGTTTCACATCCAATCACTTAATTGTTTTTTCAAAAATACTGGAAAATACAATCTCTCATAGAGCTTTAATCCGATCTTGCCGAAGTTTCAAAATTATTTTTCCATTCAAAAGATAAGATTTTCATTTGAACCAGATCAGCTGGAAATAATTTGTGAGGTCAAATCAAAGCTCTGTGCAATTATATTCTTGAAAAATGAAATTAAATTATCGAATGTGTATTAACTGTTAGGTAGGAACGGCAAAATAAATTTTGCTTGAAAAAGAAAATTTATACAGTTTATTGTAGAGAATTAAAAATAAAAAACTTTGGAATTTTCTTTTAAATCACTTGCAATCCTGTCAAAAATTAAAAATCGTTTTTGAAATTGCCTTAACCCTCCGAGGCATATATAGCCTTTTGAAAGGCTAAAGCCACTTTAAATCAGCCAAAAATGACGGAAAAATGACCGCAGAAACTTCTCCGTCTAATAAATTTTAAAATTCAACAATGTGAATCTAAAAATATTTCCTAAAATTTTTTCGGATAATTGGTTCGAATTTTATGACGAGTTGATTGAAAGGCAATTTTCGCTTAAGTTTTACTTCCGAAAAAATATTTTTTGACCCAAATTTTGAATAAAAATTTCAAATAAGCCAGTTTTTAGGAAAGTGTTATAAGTACAATTTGCCAAAAAATAGCTTTTTGGACATATCTGGAGCAAAAATATTTCTTTGGGAGTGAAATTACAAAATATCGTATTTCGATATTAGTATGGATAAAATTATATGTTTTGAAAAAATATTTAATTTGTGAAAATCATGCCAGAGTGGTACTCTTATACCATATTTGCCTTAATATGTAATAATAATCAAATGAATTTTATAAATCGGAAAATTAAGAATTTTTACTAAAAAACGTGATTTTTTCATGAATATTTGAACTTATTTAGAAATATTTTTCCGATTCCACAGATATAGTCAATCAGACAAAATTATTGATAGGACAGAGCACTGCGCAGTCATGAAGATAAACATACATTTTTCTGGAGACCTACCATGAGGTGTATCACGTGGTTTAATAACCTTGCTTTTTCAAACCTTTTTTTCTAGAATTAAACATAAAATTTCTGGAATATGAAATTTTTTTTTCAAAAATTTGACTCTTCAACTTGATCATAAAGGAAAAGATATAATAATTTTCGAATAAGTATAACTCGTAACACAGTTTACGAATACGATTTAGTAAACTGTCAATTTTTCCCCAGCAGCGAATAACTTGCGGAAGTGTCATACAAATTATCCAAATTTACCAGAAAAAGAAAGAAAACAAGTTTTGTCACAAAGTTCTTGAGAGATAATTCAAAATTTACGTTTACGTTATTCGTAAAAACGAAAAAAACGGTTTTCGTTAACGTTCGAATAATTCGTTAAATATATTTCAAAAAAAACGAATTTTGAGTATGAAATTATAATACGCAACAAATGCTAAAATTTTCAAAATTTTTCTGGATTTTCCGTGATAAAAGGTGCCGGGCACACTGATATTTCGTTGCAAAGATACTTTTTTATAATAAAGAAATGATAAAAAAATAATATATTCGTAACTTTTGTTCTGGTGAAATAAGAAAATTTTGATATAGACTTTTGAATTCGTAGAGTGCGGAAAATTTATTTCATGTCGACCATTTTTTGTTATTTTTCAATATCTAATTTTGGATATAATTTCTTAAATAGAGTATGCCGTCATAAGAGCGCATTTTAATTAGTTGCAATCGATTCAAAAGACCCAGTTTACTCGGAATCGGTATTTTGTTTGTTTTATTTATAAACAAAGAAAATTCATCGTGCAAGCAAATTGACATGTCCAACCCTTAAGGTATCCCGGTCCTAAATTGAGATATTCCCGATAAAACATTAGCCAAACTGAGTGTCTAGGATACTATCAGATTAGCCACTTGTAGAACTAGCCTTCAACTTGCGAAAAAAATTTGCCAAAACTTTTTGTCATGAATACACATTAGCGACTTTCAGACAAATAGCGAAATAAGGAGACCTAAGCCAAAACCGAAATTCCTACTCCTCTGAGGTTATATTTTAAATAAACTAAATTTTAACATAACCGTATATAGTACAAAACTTACAGTGGCGTTTTTGTCGATAGTGCTAATTTTTCTAGAACATGCAAAAAACCACCGTTTTTGGACATACGCCTCGAAAAACCCTACTCCCCAGGTTAAATTTGCAAATTACTCAAAATTTTCAAAAGCTAGTTCAGAACAATAGAAACTTTACAGTGGCGTTTTTTGCAATTTCGACTCCCAAACTCAAATATGAATTTTTGATTAGGTCCACGGGTGAACTGGAAAACACTGAAAGAGAAATGGCTAACGTCAACCCAATATTTGAAGTTTAGGGTCAAATTGACACAAACGTTATTTTGAACTAATTTGAGAAAAATACTTAGAAAAATCGAAAAAACCCAAATTTTGGAATTTTTTTGGTTGTCATTAGGGTTGTTTTATTGCGTTCAAACATAAACTATGGATGTGGGCGCATTGTTTAGGACAAAAAACTGCAGAAAATGTAGGAACCGGGATACCCTTAAGCTTGACATTTTTTATATTTTCGAAAAAAATACAAGAAAAATTTCAAGCTTAATGATAGTCAAAAATTTTTCAAAATTTTCGAAAAATGAAGGTTTTCGGAAAACGGGACATAATTTTTTTCCAAAAATTTTTCTGGTTCAATTTTAGCACAGAAACTAAAATTGCTCCGAATATACATAAAATCTGAGCTGGTCAATTTGCCGTTCCTACCTTAATTTACTGAGAAAAATAACAAGATGCGAGACAACTGCAATAGGTACATGCTACAATTGGCAAAATCTTCACTTTTAGATTCTACACGGCCTCAAAAAGTACCTTGTTCTACACTGTCGATAAGTGAAGATGTATGATTAAATTGATGAAAAGTATAATCTCATGAATAGTAGGGCTTTAAAATTAGACAAATTTAATCTCTTCCTGTCGATAGATTGAGGATATGGTGGTTCCTACATTTTCTGCAGTTGTTTTGTCATAAAAATCCACCAAATCAATCATTTATGTTTTGAAAGCACAAAACAACCCAAATAACAACAAAAATTTTCTTGAAATTTTTGCGTTTTTTTTAAGTGTTATTCTTAAAATTATGTTAAATAATAATGTTTGTGTCAATTTGACCACTAAAACGTCAAAATATTGGGTTGACGTAAGCCGACTTTCTCTTCAGTGTTACCCTGGCTTTCTTTTGAGCTTACTTTCAAGAAAATCAAAGCTATTTTTTTTCAAAATTTTGTTTACTTGACCTTAAAAATTCGTATTTTGAGTTTGGGGTCGAAATTAAACAAAAACGCTCGTATGAAGTTTTTGTTTGTTTTGAACTAGCTTTTGCCAAAATTTTGAAATTTAACCTAGGAGGAGATAGATTTTCCGATGAAAAAAGTCCAAAAACTGGTGGTTTTTTGCATATTCTAGAATAAATGTAGCACTTATCAACAAAAACGCTCGTATGAAGTTTAACATACTAATTATACAGGCTATGTTAAAATTTAGGATTATTTCATTATAAAACCTAGGAGGAGATAGATTTCCGTTTTGGTTTATGTCTTCTTGTATCGCTTATGTGCCCAGGAGTGTATTAATACAAAAAGTTTTGCCCCATTTTTTACGCAAGCTGAAGGCTAGTTCTACAAACCGGCTAATGTGAATAATATCCTTGAAGCCTTGTTTGGCTAATGCGTCATAGATAATATGTCAAATTAGGAACCACCATACCCTTAAATTAATTTATGATGAAATCTAGTTAAGGTCGTGTGGAGGCCAGGTTATGAATGATTTTGTCAGACCCCGTGTTAGGCGGTCCGAGGTCGTCTACATTCTTAGAATATATTTAACATACAACTTTGCGCTGTTGACGAAAAATATGATTACTTTTCACAATTTTTGACGAAGGCTGAATTCTGATTAGTTGAAATTCAAACCAATTATTATCTTGAAATTAACTCATTTTATTTTCTGCATTATCCTAAAAGAATCAAAAAAGCACTAGAGAGAAATTTGAAGCATTTTAGCGGTTTTCAGATTTTCGAAGGCCGCTAAAAAACAAAACTTGAAAATAAAAGTAAATGGAAATGTATTCAAAATCGGTGAAAAATCGAATAAAAAAATTTCACTATCAATTTTGAAGATTACTACTTCATTTTCTAGGTCGTCAGAGCTGCAATACGAAACTCTTATCGAATAGTTTTTTTTCCATTTTTTCTGTTTCTACGGACGCTATAAAAAAGATCTTAATTGTTTTTTTGAAAAAATGAAATTTTCTTAACATGTCATAATTTTCTTTTGTCGCAGGCTGAGACTCTCAGCCTGAGAGTTAAAATATATACAAAAATTCTTGAAATTTTTTAGCTATTAAGAAAACATTTTATTAAATTTCAAATTTTGAGTTTCATGTATAAATTATACATGTAGTAAAATTCATATGCCTTCAGAACGAAGCCAAATCGAAATTTTTGATAAAACGCTTCGGTGAGCTTCTCAAAATGCTCTCTAGTTTTCATTTGAGCTATGAAACAAAAATTTATCTTGGAAATTGAGAGAAGAAACTTTTTTGCGAAGCTTCTAAAACTTGTTTGTTTGGAAATTCTAAAACTCGATTTTTTGGTAATGCTTCCGTGAAAATAAAAAAAAATAAAGAACGGTTCGATATAATTTCTGTATAGCGGACGGATACTGGAAAACAAATGAAGTAAATAACTTCCAAATTAGGGAAGAGATAGCTCTCTAGTTCAGCAATTTTTGATAGTATTTTTGGAGTCTCGTGGGCAGCTTGTAAGGATGCCACTCCCGACCAGATTTCTTCCCATTTGTTTCCTATTTTTGCTTAACCCACGCAAAAAAGGGATTGAAAACCCATGCAAATGCCATACCTTTCACAAGCCTGCTCTGTCAGGGCGTAGGTGGTATAATATCAGATTACTGTTATTTTGAAAATACTCGCGAAAAGTTGTTCTTCAAGTTCAAAAAGTTTTTTAAACATCACCTCTACTAGTTTGTTGAGAAACGGCGAAGAAAGTTCAAATCAGTGACAGTGTCACTGTGACACCTACTATCTTAAAACTATGCTCCTGCTAAATAAGCTTATATGTTATAACTGTGAGAACTTCAAGAGATAATTGAATATTTATTAAAGTTTATTTAAATAAATAAATACTGAATGAATTTGACAAAAAACTAAAAAAACAGGAAATAAAAGTTGGTCTGAGACTGCACCAAGTGTGTGGGTGAGTTGAAGTAAGTCTCAAATTAAATTACTGCAAAAGTACCATCAAACCCTGTTAGAGGTCGACTAAATTTAGTTTTTCTTGACCTCTACTAGTGGTTGTTTTTGGTAAGTAAAATATGGAAATTATGCAAAAGGGGCAGTAAAAGTGACTGGCGAGCATTCACTGGTGGGCGAACGAGTGTCAATCAGTACACTAAAGAATGCGTCTGTGTAATTTTTGAAGCCGGGTTGAAAAAAAAAGTTTTTTTTACAGTTTGTCTCCTCTGTCCTCCATCTGGTTGTATAATTCCATTCTGACCCTCCTGGCCGCTTCTGCTATCAAATCCGATCCGCCTAATTGTTGCTGGCTATTCCCACCCGCTTGTGGTATGCGAGATGGTGTTTTTCGACCACTAGGCGTTTTTCGACCACTATTTGGAGTTTTGTACCCAGTTGGCGTTTTGGGCGTTCGGTCCCTTGAATAAGTGGCAGGAGATAACATTCCCTGTGGAGTCATGCTGCGTGGCGATAAAATAGATAACGAAGGGGTGCGATGACCACCACCGCCACCTGGTGAAGGATCACGGGATCCGGCACGGGAACCAGCACGGGAATTTGAGCGAGATGGATTTCGGGAAGGTATACGGGAACCAGGGCGAGAGCTCGGACGATCTCGAGCTGTTGTTCTAAAATATAAATAAAATATAGTTGTGTACAGTCGTGTTTGTCGTGATTTGAAAAATACTGCAACATATTTTTAGTAAATATTTATTTGGAAATATAATAAATCGAAAATATCAAAAAATGAATTTGAAATATTTTCACTAGAAATTGAAAAGGTTGTTAAAGATAATTGTTAAAAAAATAGAAAAAAGTTTGCTTTCAAAGATAAAGTAAAATAAATTCTCTGATTTTTTTTCTCGAATAATCTAGCTAAAAATGAGAACGAAGGAAACCTTCAAGTCGACTTTCTTGCCTAAACGGTAAATAGAATCAGTGTTTGATAAGCCTAGGAAAACAATTCAAGATATTTTTTTTCTGGAAACTTCTTTCCAAAAAGCCAATTTAGGAATAATTTATAAGAACAAATTAAATTATATAAAAAAAAAATTGGCCGTCAAACACAAATATATGAACTTAAAATTTGTTTTTTTGAGAACATCAATAATGTACAATAATTATTACCGGACTGGGGTTGCTGTCGCACTTGTAGAAGTAGTACGTTCTCTTCGGTTTTTGCGCGCAAATGGAGACATGGATTGCGTGACCCCATCTGGTAAAGTATTTTCTTGAATTTTTGGTGCAACTTTTCCTCGAGCTAAAAAATAAAGTTCATACAAAGTTAAAACCTATCAATTTTAAAGGGGTTATGTGCAAACATAGATTTTGCTTACAATTTTATTCCGACTACTTTCATATCACCTGGTAAACAAACTTCAGGTCGTCGAAGTCTGAAATTAGGCCTATTCTAATTTCGTGGGCCGAATTATTCGAGATCTAAGTCTTGAGCAAAATCTATCTCCGCACATAATCCCTGTGAGATAAATTACAATCAAAGTAATTTATCATAGAAAATCGAGTATAAAATTTAGCCGTAAAATAGTTCAATAATTCACTATTTGCGTTTCGGAGAAATTTCATACTGTACATGCAATGAATTTTAATTAAACACAGCGACTCTTTTGGGTTATTTTGGCAAATGATTTTGATAAAAAATTTAAACTCGGATTATAACCACAATTTTTAGCATGGTGAAATCGAAGAAAAATAACAAATTTTTGAAGATGTCGTTCAACAATATTGACAGCACTCATGACTCAGTAATTTTTATCGATTGTAAAAAGTGAAAAAAAATGTTAAAATTTATTAACGTCAAGTATTTAACTTTTAATTTAAGGGCGCCTGTCGTTGTTATTTTTCAATCATCTGGACGCAGTTTAAAGTTGCTATCACTTTTATCATGATACACTTGTCTAGAGAGCTTTTTTTATTTCAAAGTAGAACAAAAAATGTTGCTCTAGCCTGCCCGCAGTCAGATTCAGGTCATATTTTTTTGCATACTAGAAAGTCGGGATTACACTTGAAAGTTGGGAAAATTTCACGTAAAATGCAGTTTTCGAAAATGTTCGATCCTGAAATTTTGCTCGACTGCGGACACCTGTAATTGTTACTTATAATGTATAGAATATATGAAAATTTTTCTTACAAATTTTTAACTGGTAATTATACTGAAAACTTTGCAAGAAAAATTTTCATATATTCCATATATTTTTACTGCCTTTGAAATTTTTGTTGGCCGTATAAACGTCGAAATTAGCAAAAAACATTTAAAAAACGTAGATTTTGGCCCGAAAAGGGCAAAAAACGTACGCCCAGACAAACTATCGGTAAAATAACGTGACAGTTGAAATTTGTTTTATAAAAGATATAAAATTTTCTACTTTAACTGAACTTTTTTGTATCAAAAGTGACAGAAACGTTTTTCACATTTTACATTGGACGTTCGAAATTTCTATTTAAATTTTAGTTAGTAAAACTCAAAAAAAACTACAATCCGATTTACATTTCATTGGTATTTTGCTGCCTTTTATCGGCATTAATTCGGAGGTCCCCGAAATTCCAGAATACATAGAACAATTATCCTGGAAAGATTCGGTTGACCCAAACGACTGGTTTGAATCATTTCTCCTTATATCTGTTAGGGAGCCAAAACGTCCGATTTTAAAGTTTTCGTCAATTTGCTTCGAATCATTTTTATCAACATTGAATGTTTCTGGTAGCGAAAGGTCAGAGTTACATCGAATCAACCGTTTTGCTACTTTTGTACGCGGATGGTACTTGTGACGAGCACCCCCTTAACACGATTTGATGAAATAGAATCATTTTTTAATATTATTTAATTTGTCGAAACATTTTGTAGAATAGCTGGTGATCATTTTTAAGCTGTACAAACGTTTTTTCCTACAAAAAAGGTAACAATTTTGAGCATTGATGATCCAAAATAAAAAAATGTTAAAAAGTCAACAATGGTATAGATTTTTGCGCATCTTGTAGAGAATTCTAGCGTCATCCGGACCCATATTTAATAATACGGCTCGAGAAAACCGATGATGCGCATCTTTGGTGGATAAAAAGCACTGAAATCAATTACGGTACCGGAACTGTATTTTACGTGTAAATTTTTATCGAAACCGTACCCCCGAATAACGTTGCAGCTGTTTGTCAACGGCATTTTAACTCCCATGAGAACTCGCGGTCAATAAAATCATTTTTCAGACCTTTGAATCGGTACTCATTTTTGACTTTGAAAATTTCTTATTTCAAATCGTCGATCAAAGACCGTCAAATTTAATCATATTTAAAAATTTGAAAAATAAGCTCATGCTTAGCAGAAATAGCATGAATTGCTACGAGTTTTCAGAAACAAATTTTCCCAAAATAAGATGAATTTATAATAAACATGTTAATTCATTTTTTTGAGTTTTGCCTTAAAAAATTACAGTAAATGTAGAAATTCATCAGTTTCTTACAGTTTTGACATACTTATAATGTGATTGTTAATCAATTCCATCATAATTATAAGGCTATTTAAAAAAAAACGTTTAAATTGCTAAGCTTAAAATGGTCACTAACAATGGTTGAAATTTCATTGATTTTGGTGAATTGAATACATACTTTTGAATAGAAATTTTTGGTCAAAAACTAAATTCTAATGTTTTTGGACAGAAATTTTTCATAGATTTCGGTGGAATAAAGATAATTGCTAACAGTAAAAATTACATAATTTCTAATTTAAGAATCGGAATTTATATACAAAATAATGATGGTGCTAGATAGTTTAATCTCTAAAGATGGAACTAAAGATGGATTTCAAAATGTCTATGAAAATATCAAATAAAAAAAGAAAGTTCCTATATTTTTTGTCAAAATATTTGATCACTTTTTAGTTTATCACCTCCGTTAGTCAATCTAACACCAAAATTAAGCTAAATAGTTTCACATTCAATTTTTAATTATAAAAATGTGCTCCTAATCTAATACTAATAAAATTGTCCTGTAAATAAATATTTTTGTTTGAAATAAGTACCCTTGTTTTTACCCTTTCTGGGAACAACTAAAATGTTTTTTGAAAATTAATAAAAATGTGAGGTGAAACTTACCTCGACATGGATCATTTTTCGATAAAAATTCCTCTAGGGCCATCCATCCACCTCCAACTCTAACCATAACAGTTGATTTTAATATCCTGACCAATCTCAGTTGTTGTGAGTCGCCAAACTAAAAATATTCTTATAAATGTTCAGAATATCAAATCAGTAGGTTTAATTTCTTAAAGAGAGTAGTGTCTGAAAACAAGTTCTCTGAAACTCTTTTCTAGACTAATTAGGGCAAAAAGTACGATTGGTTATGGTCTGACGGTGTTTTTATGTACTGTTTGAGCGCTAGAGAGCTCTGAATTTTGGATTTTTTCGAACATTTTCAGGCGTGAGTACACATGAAATATTTTCGATTTTTGGGAGAATAACTGTGTTTGTTTGAGATTTTATTTTTATCACAGTGAATGACTTTCGAGGTAACATTTAAGTTCATTTTATAAATTTGAAAATTCGCAACTTTATACAAATTTTGTATAATCGAAATAGCTATATCATAAAGCTCATATATGTCGCCTTTTAGCGTCGAATATATAAAAAGGCATTCGAAGTTCACATACCCTATATTTGTTGTCAGATATTTGATGGATTGCGAATCGTTCACAACATCTGCATCTTGAAACTTCTCTCATCACTTCATCTTCGATCTTTTCAGCGTCATTCACGGGAACATATTTATCTCGAGGGTGAAGGGCAGAAATAAATTCGTAATAATCGACATTTCCGTCTCGATCACGATCAAAAATTTGGACGACCTAAAAAATAAATGTAAAAAAATGAGAAAAAAAAACGAGTGAAAACTACGCTTGCTAGATAAGAAAGCCAAAATTTGAAATTTTGGGGATGCTTTAAGTGACCAACATTTGTTCGTCGTATTTGAGCTTGCTCAAAATCTGTGATTATCTAGTTCATTTGTTAGGGAAATACGATTTAAATGACCAAAACTTTGTAGAATTAAATTATTTTATAAATTAGTCATTTCAAACGTGTGCTATTAGTGACTAAGATTTGATCGTCGTTGACCATGCTCAAAATACATTTTTTATTCGAGTAATAAAGATATGCAAAATATTAAGTCTAGAACGAAGTAAAGCATTAGGAACAAATTTTGTCACTTTAAACGCGTGCTTTAACTGACCAATTTATTGTGAAACCAAATATATCAAAATGTTGGTTGTTTGTAATTGGTCACTTGAAGGTCACTCAATTTTTTTTATTTTTTTCTCAACAATATGTTCATTATCGATAATTGGAAAATAAATTAATAAACTTACTTTGCGCATTTCGCGCTCATTAGTATCGAATCCAGACTCGCAAACTCCATTAATAAAATGTCCATTTTCAATGAATCCCGATCCCTTTTTATCCATATTTCGCATAGTTTCCATCACTCTTGATTTTTTATGATTCATCCATTTCATGTAACGATTTCGCCAATCGTCAAAATCAAATGTTTCGTCTTCTGCATCTTCGATAGCAGAAGCAATACCACGTTGACGTTCTAAAGCAGCAAGCCAAACTGAAAAAATATTTAGTCAAATTTAGAACTTGTTGTCTGAAAGATAATTTTTCGCCATTTTTATTAGATTCATTATCTTTTTATTTATTAGAAATCTGACCATCAAAAGAAAGTTGAAAAAATTGGTGGATTTCCCCCTTTCACACTATGCCAAAGATTTGAAGTAAGCGTAGTTGGTTATTTAGTATCAGGGCCCAAATCTTTGACATAGTGTGATGGGGGATATAGTTTTCGATAATCAACGAAGTATTTTTAAATTCTCTATGTTAATTTTAGTCACTCAGTGAGCGTTGACAGCTATTATGTGGCTTTTTAAGAAGCGGTCTAATTAGCATGGAAAATTGTGTGCATTGAATCGCCTAAAAACGCAGATTTTTTTTTAATTTGGTAGAAAAAAAATCAGATTTTTTCTCATGCAATTTTTAAATTGAAAGAAATTTCCAAGCATTTTATTTTGGCAGCTAAAGATACCATCACCCTTTTTGCTGAAATTTATGAACATACCCGATTGCCAAGTTCCATGAAGCATTGCAGCTTTTTGATTTTTGAACTCTACAAGCCCCGACCCTGCCGTCTTTGAATTTCTTTTCAAACTCCCATAGTTTTCTCTCATAACATTAGTATGTGCCGCTTTTCTATAAATTCTGATTAATTCATCGAACTCGGTTTGTCTAGCTAGAATTTCTTCTTGAAACTGTTGATGTTCGGCTGCTAGTTGTTTAAGTTTATGCATATCGTTTAAGGGCATTTGTTCATGATCCCGTTTGTTTAATTTGACTTGCGAAGTTTTCAGCCAGTTTAGAAGTGTATCTAATCTAGCCGCGTTTTGCGCCTCGTCATTTTCCATCCGATCGATGCGTTCTCCTAGCTGCTCAATCCAGGCATTTACTTCTTGCCAGCCAGCTGATAATGATCCGATCCAATGTTTCAATGTGCCAACAGCTGCGGGATCGGCACTGGATAGGAGCGTGTTGCCAAGTTGAATTGCCCGATCCAACTGGCTTTTATTTTTGTTAAAATCCGCAACCAAATCTTGCTGTTGGCGATCGGCCTTTTCGACCAATGAGGATGTATTTTCCCCATCTAGTAAAAGGGCAATCGAATCCAATCTTTCTTCGGCTTTTCCTAGCCAATCTAAGGTGATGTTGACTTCGTCGTGAAATTCTTGAGCTCTGGCCTTGGCCCTGGCTAGTTTATCATCTCGTTTTCGAGACAGAGTTCGTAAACCTTCCCAGCGGGTGCCTTATAAGGTTAAACATTTTCGTCGATAATCTAAAATTTCTTAGTATACAGCATGTCACATTTTTGCTTGGGATGTTATTTTTTATTTTAGCTGATGCCAATCAAAACGTTTGAATTTACAAACACGTAGGTGTGTAACAATTTAAAATTTTCATTGACCGATAAAAAGTGTTATTCAGTTTCAAGCACAAACTAAGATCTCAAGCAAAAATGTGACATGCTGCAGAAAAAATTCGTAGGTGTAGAATATCGTGATTTGAAGGAGATTGTAGGGTCTCTAACTTATTTTTTTGTTGAACTATTTTATAAAAAATGTACTTATTCATGAAAGTATTTATGATTAAAACGATCGCGAGGATTTAATAAAAATTTTTAGAACCCTGAGAAAGGCACATAAAAATTTCGTTATTTTCAAATCAAGCTCAAGAACGCCTCTAGTCAAAATTGAACATAGGCGTCAATAGCGATCTAGCCAAGCGTTTGAATATCGTTATATAATATAATTTGAATCTGAATTCTCAAATTCACAGTAATTCAATCGCATACTGTACATTTTATTTTTTAATCAATAAATTTTATCACACCAACGCAATTTTCATAGGAAGCAAAACTTGAAAAAATAGTCTTTACAAAAATACTCAACCCCTGCCTAAACCGGAAATTTGAGGACGCATCCAAGCCGAGTCAGCTGCTGATAAGTCTGAGGCTAGCCGACGCAATTGAGCAAATGAATTTTCTCGTTCGGAAAGTTCTCGTTTGAATTCGCCATGCTGTTCAATGAGTTTTTCTACTGTGTCAAAATCTCCTTCTACCGGACGGCGTTCTGATAGCTCTGGCTCAACCTGAAAATATAATGTAAATCACGTATAATTTAAGATACGTTTACAAATAACAGTAATATAAATAAATTTTGAAAATATGTCAAATACACTCCAATAAGGTGAAAATATTTGAATATTTCTATTCTCTTATGTAACATAAGTTAACTTTAATCTTGCGAAATATGGCAAGACATCGCAAACAAACTTTCATGCAGCAATAATTAAAAAAAAATACTCAAAAATTAAAAAAATATGTGAACTTTAATTTTTATTGTCTGAAAGCAAAAAACATATTTTTACAGACAATCTATAATCTAGTAGTAGTATAATTTTTTATCAATTTTCAGAAAAGCACGAATTTCTTATCATTATCCCCTGTTCACACTAATGTTAATCTAGTACCTGTCCCAGCTTGACCGAATATGTCAGCTACCTAAACTAACATAAGTGTGAACAGTTTCTATGATATTTTTTAAAACTGATAAATTCATATAAATAAGTTCATGAAATAAATTTCATGTTAAAATTTTAAGTTGAAAATTTTAATTCATCGAAAATTATGTAAGATTATTAAAGGGGGTACCCCTCATGAGGAAAGACAATTTTGTGTTTTTTGAGTGCAAATATCTTGAAGACTACACATTGTAGAACTCAATAGTAAAATAAAATGTAATATTTGAAGAAAAATCTTACATCCTAAATAATAAATGAAGATCACTGATTGCTCGACCAATCAACGAGCTTCAAAATAGACTGGTATTTTGTCTTAAAAAGCCTACTTCTCCGTGTGTTTTAAAGATAGGAAATTATTTGAAGATTTTATCGACCACAAAATACGTACGCAACTCTGTTACTATAGTTTTCAAAAATGTGAAACATATTTGCCAAAAATAGACAAAAAACGATTTTTGAGCTGATTTTAAGGGTCTCACGCAAAAGCCTACTCCTCCCAGGATTTTTTAGTCACAAATTTGAAACATGTATTCATCAAAAGCTAATGAGTTTTTGGAGAGTTGTTACTATCGAAACCTAAATTTCGATGATTGTTTCTCTTCAAAAATGCTTAAAATCAAGACACAATATTTTCAAAATGATCAAAAAGTACTTTCCTGACGCTGTATTAGATTAAAAATACAACGAGTTTATTTCAAATTGTCCATATTTTCAGAAAAAAACTATAAGAATAAAATTCTGAAATTTTTTTGAGCCTCAATTCACGAGAAGTACCCAGGGTACTGTACCCTCTTAAAATTAAAGCTAAAAAAATTAATAATTTTTAAAAATCCCAGGCAAATTTAAACAAAAAAAACAAATTTTGCAAATTAGAGTCATGCTAAAATCTAAAAATGGCGAAAAGCTTACCTTGATCAACCATTCTTCTAGAGTTTCCAACGCGTCTATCAGACGGCCTGATGAGACCATGGATTCTTGAAGATCTTTAGAATAATTCCAACTAGCTGTTTGTAGTGCAGACCAGCCAGATTTCATCTTCTTCAACTCCGTTTCGATAGCGGGTTTATCGGATGGAAGTTTAATTATTTTCAAAATTGCATTAGCTTCTTTAACCACCTCGTCATGTAAAGCTTCATGACTTTGAATAGCTCGTTCAGTTTCAGAATGGCGAGCAAGAAGCTTTTTACCTTGTCTAGGATCGCAATTTTTCCGATCCTCCTCTAATTGAGCACACGTTGACTCGACAAAATCGGACAAATCGGCCACCTTTTCTGAAAATTTGGCAGCTCGGCGGCGATTTTCGTCGAGAGTCACGTGACGTCTATTGATGATTTGCATCACTTTTTCCCAACGAGAATGAATGGCTAAAGCAGCGTTTTTAACTTGGATTGCATCGTCACGGTTAATGGCACTACGAAGGGTTCCGCTTAGATCTTCTAGAGTTCGAAGCTGAGATTGTTTTAGCCGAATGTCATCTTCTAGACGACGATTTTGCTCAATTTGCTCGTTTACTGCATCTTCAACCATAGAAGCAGGTTGCTGATTGGCTAATAAAAACATGTTTTAAATATGAATTTTTCTTGGACACTTTTCAAATTTTTTCAGGCTAAATTTGAATCAAAATGAGTACTTTCAGTCGTATGATAGAAGTCAAAGATATTTTTTTAAATAAAAAACTATTATGTTAACTTTACATTGTGAATGGTTTGATAACCTAACGCGAAAACCAATAAGATAAAAGATATTCCAAAAATTAACTATTTTCAACTCAAATGAACTATTTAGAGAAAGATGCCCACAAATGCACTACATGTATTTATTTCAAATATTTTTTTTCGGAAAGCTGCTTGAAAATAGAAAGGTCGCTGCGACCTGGTCGCATAAGATTTTTGTTGTTTAACAAAAATGGTTTTCATCGAAGTTGTTTCTATTAACCCCCTCACACCCTTTGACTATCTGAAGGCAAAACAAATTTCGGGGGCCAAAACGGCGCAGAAATAACATCGTCACAGACCTACAATTCGAATGGGACATAGAGTTTGCAATTTTATTTCCAAAAATATTGTTGAAGATTTCATACGATCAGCCGTTCGAAAGATATTTTTTCCTACTTTTTTTTAGGATTTTCTTCAAAATTTCTTAAAAAATTAATTGTGTGAAAACGATACATAAAATCGAAATTATGAGGAAGCCAATTTTTAAGAAAGTATTTCAGGAGTCTTTTGATATTAGTTTATTTTTTCTGCAGTGATTATTTTCACAAGTGATTTTTATGAAACTCAAAATATTTTCAAAAAATATTTTTCAAAAAATTATTTTCCGAAAAAATTGAACGGCAATTCAACCCAAATAAAGCCGACAAAAAAAATCGATCAAGTGTAGAACATAAGGTGGTACTGATTTTGAGTTTATGCAGATGATTAGCAATATTTTTCACATTTTGCTGCATATATTTTGACGTGCGGCGATATGAATAATTGTTTTGTAAGCGATCGAGATATCATATTTCAAATTTGAGACCAGTTATAAATAGGTTGAGTTTCACTTGTAAATTTGTAACTTATATGTCATTGTAAAAAATGTATGGTTTTTTAAGAAATACAAGGTGAGTGAACCTCTTTTTTCTCTGGCAGTTATCGAGTTCACAGACTTCGAAATTTGTAAATGTTATGTGTTATTTACTTAATTCTATCCTTGATCTCAATCAGTGAAAATAATTGATTGATATCTCTTTCAGTTTTCCCGTGATAAGCGCTCAAAGTATTGCCTTTAGGATAGCTTTGGGTGTGAGGGAAGTTCTCGTTTCTGAGTGTGAGGAGGTTAAAGAATTATTGCTGATTTTACAATCAGAAATAAATTTTTCTTTGTTTTAATTTTTGGAAGCTTTTTAATCCGTCAAGATAATTTTTTCCTGAGTTCCTGCAATTTTTTAATTGATCATGATATGAGGGAAACTTACCAATTTGCCCTTCGGTATTTTGAAGAGCTTTGTCCATTTTATTGACGGCATCCCAGAACGTATCAATTTCCATCTGTAAATTTTTCAGTTTATTTTTTCGGTCTTGCAACGCAACTTCCATTTGCTGCCATCTGACCTCTGAAATAGCCTCAGGGCATTCTGTACGCTTTTGAATCATTTCTGAAATTGTGCTTCGGACATCATCACATTGCTGCCGAGCACCTTCGGCAGTACCATTGTATGGACCATCATTCACTAACATTTCAGCTACCTCAGCAGCCCATAGCTGCACCTAAATTCAGTTGAAATTAAAAATATCTATTAATTTAAAAAATGTTCAATAAAAAAATGTCCAATAAAAAATGTTCATATCATAGTGGAATACCGGTTTCATGTGGGTTATTGAAAAAAATATTCGAATCTTTAAAATTCTAGATTTTGTTCCAGATTTTTTTGAAAAAAATAATTGCCACGATGAGATTCCTTGGCTTCACAATTTGAAGTCATAACCGATATTAATGTATCTTAAATTAATTCTATAAAGGGCTCAAAAAACCGACACCTACCCCCTTAAGTGATATTTTTCTTTGTAAAAAGAAATTCGTCGATATTATAATTGGTCGAAAAAATTGAAAATTTTAATTTTTCAAATAATAATTTTCTTTTAAATCGTCTTGGCCATCTTTTTTGGCGAATAATTTATTTTCAAACCCAAGAGCTACAATAATTATCAAGGAAATCGGTACTTTGTTAAAAAAAAACGTGTGTTTAGTCAGCCAATCAGTGTCTTTGTCAACCCAGGTAAGAAATAAAATAGTGCCATTTAGGCAAAAATGTCTTGATTTGACTTTATCCCTTATTCACACTTTTGTAAATATCCCGGCCCTGATTAAGAAACGTAGTGTGTTTTTAAGTACCGGCCGGTAGTAGGGCCGGGATATTTACAAAAGTGTGAATAGGGGATATAAGACCGAATTGTTGTATTTTTCATATTTATATTTGCCATTGAAAACTATTGGTCGAAAGAAATTTTAGAAGTGTTGTTTGTATATTTGAAAAATTCAAATTTTCAATTTTTCTACTAAGTACTTTCGAATAACTCGTTTTTCTCTACTCGATTTTGTTATCTTTTATTTACTCTTTATAAAAAATGACCTTTTTGTCCTTCGAGCATTGATAATAGATGTCAAATATCTATTAATCAAATTCTTAAGTGGATACTCTAGTTGATGAATTAATGCATAGAATTAATTTTATATGCGTCTGGCGTCTTTTGAAAATATACTACAGTTGAGAGCTAAAAATTTCACTTGCGTTTTTAGAGGAGATAAACGACCGTTTTAACTGGAGAATATATTTACTGAACTTGAATATAGTATTTTTTTGAAGTCGCCGAATAAAAAAATCGGGAAATTTAAATATTTTCTTCAGGAAGCGATTTGAAACATCAATAACATGCCACCTAAAGATGCAACTCTCAAAATCTTGACAGTTAAAAGTAATTATTCAAATTACAGCACTATCACAGTCAGGTCATTAGAGCTTTAAATTGAACAAGTGCGCCAAACTTATTCACAGAATTTCATAGGAAAAATAGAAGCCCTTCAATATTTATGAATTTTTGAACGTTCGTTTCAAAAAAAAAATTCTAAATTGTTTTAGGAAATTCAAAATATAACTTTTTACCCTTTGTCATAAGTACCTGTTTTTTTTTATAGTTCGAGGATTCGAGCTGCGACATTCTATTTTTGATCAGATCGTATTTGGTCTGGGCAATAGAACCGATTTTTTTCAAATTTTCATTAATTGCCCCCAATCTTTTTTGTTTCAGTGGAAATTTATCAGTAGCAGTGTCGTTCAATTTGGTCACGGCCTTTTTTCTTGCCGATAATTCTGATTGGAGCAGCTCAATTCTGGCAAAGTCCGTCTGTAAATTTGCCGGATCTTGCCCAATTGCACTTAAAGTAGAACTACATCGACTGGTCCAGTCGGAAATTTCGTCCAGAGCTTGCTCAAAATGGCCAAGTTCAAGTAATTTATTCTCCGTTTGCCTGAGTTTATGGTGAACGCGACTGTTACATTTAAAACAAACAAGCTGAAGTTTTTTTTCAAATTTAAAATTTCACTAGATTTTTCATAAAATTTTGAAAAAAACTAAAAATCTTGATTTTGGATTTTTAAAATGGCAAACATTTTAGAAAAACGTCAATTAAAAAAAACCCGTAAAAATGCTCAACGAGACTTCAAAATATTGTAGGAACAATGTTCCTGGAACATAATAATTTTGAAAAAAATATTTTTGAAATATATCCCGAGAGACGCTATTTAAGATTGAGGGAGTTATTTAAAATATTTATTTGGTCAAAAATTAAAAACCCGCCATTACGCAAAATTGCAAAAGATGTGAAAGACTGTTTTTGAACGCCTTGAAGTTAAAAATAAAAAAAATCTCGAAGGTCACCCTAATCATGACAAAAACAATTTGATTGTAGGGGCTGTAGTTGTTAAAATTTATGCTTTAAGATTGCGTCCACCCTACCTGAGTTCATCAGCTAATCTTGACTCAAACTTTCGCCAGTTATCTGAAGGTAAATTTGCAGAATATCGAGGAGCCTGAGCTTTGATATCCTCGATAACCCTGAGTTTTTCTTTACATTCTTCTGGTATACTAGGTGAACCTTGTGCCTGAAGGCGAACTTCGGCACTTTGCATCCACGAAACTGCTTCTGCGATTTTTTTGCGTCTGACATCATTTTCACGAGAAGCGGTTTCGATATCGTTCTTTTTCTGCTCGAAATTACGCCCGATTCGCTCCAGATGATTCGTTGCGTCTCTGATAGCTCTGAGGGCTTCTTGATTATCAGCCACGGTGCCAAGAGTTTTTGCATCTAGGCGGACTTTTTCCATTTGCGAAAAAGCTGCTTTGTATTTTCGGCTAAAAACATCGAGCTCTTTAGCGCCCTCGTGGGTTGGTTTGACTGCACGGAGCTCGTCGTCTAAAGCGTCCAAATTGGCTTGTTGTGTTGCATGCTTTGCCCAGAATTTCTCGGCCAAATTCTGACAAAATATATGTTAATTTGTGTGGTTACAAGAAATAAGACAACCATAGATCCTTTGACCAAACAATCAAGAATATTTTACGAAATTTCTGGAATATCGATCACGATCCCCGGCTCTACAAAACGTTTTTTTTTTTTTTTGAACTTTAAAAAATCGATCGAAATTAAAATTTTAGAATTTTTATTTTTCAGCCATTTATCTTAGAATTTTCAAAAGTTTCGTTTAATACTCATATTAGGTCACTTCTGGCAGTTTGAAAATCTCACATTTTAAAAAAAATCTGAACTGTTTTGAAAAATTACAAAAAATATTTTTTTTCAAAAAATCATTAATTTATCATTAATATTGCCATCCTCAAATTTTTTTCATCTCTCAGCGTCTATTTTGGCAACCACGGGTGACATGTCATGTCATGTCATGTTTTTATTTCCCGGAATGAGACGAGTAACTCGTCACAAAATTATTGCCCAAAAAAGGAAAAATATTCCCTGAGAAAAAAGGGTCTTTTTGTGCACCCGGGGATCGTTATCGATATATTCTGATCTATGTCGATTATTTATTTCTTCTAATTTTGACCAAAATATTTTTGAAATTTTGAACTTGTTTAGAAATTTTGCAATTAATTATTATTTACGATGAAACTTAATAATTATTTAATTACAATTTATAAATTTCTAACATTTACTCATAGTGAAAAGATAAAAACAAAAGTTTGAATATTTTTCAATATTTGATAAAAAAACTACGTTATTAATGAGGGAGACCTCATCTAGTGACCATTTTTTTCCACCAACGAAAAAAATATCTTATAGCAACTAGAATAATATAGCTACGTAAAGAATGACCTACGCTAGATGATGAATCCCTGATTAGGGTAGTAATAACCTAAAAAAATCTATAGTGTTCTGTGTTAGTTAATGAAATATTCACAAAAATAAATCTTTTTTGAGAAATTTTTAAGTAAAATTTTGGAGTAGAAATTTTTCTGCGACGTTGAAGTCAGTGAAAAAAAATTCTAATCGTCGAAAAAATTGACCGAAAAATTTTCTCAAGTTTGAAATAACTTAAAAATTTGACTCAGCATGCTGCGAAAACTCTTATAACTTATAAATTATGAGTTATAAGTTATTATTTATAACTATTAATCAATAACTACCTCTGCATCTCTTAATTTATCCTCGCGAACTCTAAGAGATCTCGTGACTCCTTCCCAAGTAGCATCGATTTGTTTCAGTTGATCATTAATTTTTTTGTCACCGATAAGCGTTTCACCAGCTCGTTGTAGCGCATTTTTCGCTGGTTGTAAGCGTTCTAATTCCTTGTGGATTTGTTGGCAATCGCGTTTTGCAGCACGACATTTTTCAACATTGGCCTCGGGTTTTTCAAGGCTGGAAACCCGTTCACCAATGCGTTGTAAGGCACTTGTTCAGGGATGAAAAACTTGTACTACATCTGGAACTGTATTCAATGGTCGAATTTCTTTTTAATTAACTAAATGAAAATAATTTGTGTATCAAATCATTAGTTTGATTAAATTCATGACAAGTACGTCTTGCTGGTGGAAATTAACTATGTTTTTGAACGAATAGAAACTCGAATTTCAATAAAATCAAATTTTTTTGTATTATTGCTCATAGTCTGTAGTTTTTTTTGATACCACAGGTAAGATGTTTTATTGATTTTTTTACTGTAAAAAAGAATTCGAAAACGTCTGATGCAAGTTCAAATTTGGAAGAAAAATTAAATCGGCAAAACTTTAAAAAATGCAACATATAATTTTTTTTAAGAAGCTTACGTACTTCGAATTAAGCAATTAATCTTCAGGTTTAGTAAAAAATACAAATTTTTCTTGCGAAAATTCTGATTACAAAAAACGTTTTAAGTTTTATCACAAAATCATAATATGAATTAAAAATTCGAAAGCTTCTTCAAAATGTACTAATGAAATTGAAGAAAAACGAAACAATTTAAATTTTAGGAAAAGTTTTTCACCCATACGCTATTAAGAGTAGAAAGTCTCTCTGAAAATTGTTGCTGTTCGATAGCAAGTTGTTGCAGATCACGTTTTTTGGCCCGAGCACGTTCTCTACAATCCTGATATCTTTCATTTATCGTATTTGCTTCCGATTTAATTTCATAGCCACCCATTTGGCCTAACTTTTCCCCTGCAGTCATAATTTTATCTACCAATAAGCGTCTTTCTGCAATTTCTTCGGAAAGTTGAGCAAGATCGTCTATCAATGGGTCCGAAAATGCTTCATTTTCGTCAAATTTGGCTAGTTTTGATTCGACGTCAAAAAGCCATGGGGATAATATAGCTTTTGCATCAGCGTATTTAACAGAGGCCCTGTGAGCTTTTTCGAGAACTACCTGTAACTCTCGACATTGTTCCTCAGTTTTAGCAGCTGCATTGTGTAACAGAGTCAGTTTTTCCGTGACTTGTTTAGAAGCATCATCGGTAAAATCATTTTCGAGGGTTTGGGCTTCTCGAGACATAATTTCGCGAGTAGCGTTTTTACTTTGGAGAATATTATGAATTTTTGAAACGTCTTCGGAGACCTTCTCAATTTCTTCGGGACAAGTAAAGTTGAGGGATCGTTTTGCACGGTTAAGATCAGGAACTATTTCCTCATACCATATTGTCAGTTTATCCAATGAATCAATAAATCTTAAATAATATTGTGAAATAGTTATCTTGCAGAACCTAAAATGAAAAAAAAATATAATCTAGATTTTTTTTTCAAAAAAACTATGTTTTCACTGTCAAATCAAGGGTTGAAAAATCATATTTCGTACTTTTCAGATTGTGAGATTTGATGAATTTATTTCAATAAACACTATATAATTCGGAAAGTAATAGTCTTAACAAACAATTTTTACGAATATTAAGAAATGTCTATTTTAAAAGTGATGACCACTTTCATCATTGTATTATAAGTACACTGTACAGGCCCTGAGGGGGTATCCGACGACACCTCAGTTGTTTTCACGCTAGGCTCTTGATTATACGCCTGTACTAACCTATATATACTACGACACTTGCCGGGGTTTTTATGCCACTTTTTTAGCAAAATTTTTTATATAATTCGACTTTTGTAAACGAATCGGACCATTTTTTGATTTTTTTATAAAATCGCTGAAATTGTTTACTATCATTTTTTGTTAAAAAATTGGAAACAATGGTTTGATTCGGACCATTTTTTGTTAATTTATTTTTTTCTTAATATTTGTGCTCAGTTTGAGCTATCTGAGAACTCAATCGGATGAGTTGTTTTCAAAAGCCGAATTAAATAAAAATGTTGGCTGAAAAAGTGGCTGATAAGTCCCAGCAAGTACCGTAATAGATATATGTGCTAAACCAGGGGAAATAGTTATTATAAATTCAAATAGCGCATTTTTCTCACGAAACACTGAAGTGAATAAATACAAACCTTTAATTAAATGTGTTCTAGTGATCATAGAAAAATGAAAGCTATTTTATCGAATCGGAAATTTTGTTTTTATGCGAAAACTTAAAAATAAAGAGAAGTAAACAATAATTTAATAAAACATCTAAAAAAAAAAATAATTGCTTACACGTTTTCATGCCGTTGGGTACCCCCTTAAAGGAGGTCTCGAGAGAAAAATTTCAGCTCAAATCGAAAAATATAAACATATTTAAATTCTGAAATTTTTAGAATAACTGAAGTTCATAGTTGAAATTTCAAATTTGTAAAAATCAAATCTTTGATAATGTAATAAATACGAAACGTTAGATAGTACAATATGAAAAAAATATTTAAATTCATTCTAAACAAAATGTTCTAAAATCTGCCCGCTTAGTGAAAGAATTTTTTTCGAATTTTGAAATATCAAAATAGCGTAATTTTCTAACAAACCTTGATATTCTGTTCAGCGCATCTCCCGCTTGCTCATTTCTTTCATTGAGTAAGTTTTCAATTCTATCAAGAGTATGCTGTGTTTCTGATGTTATTTGTTGAAGTGGTTTTCCATTCCACCTATTTCCGGCAACCTCGACGCCTTTCAGCAAAGAACAAATAAGGTCAATTTCGTCTCTCTTCTCATCACATTGTTCTTGCATAGTCTAAATTGCATAATTAGGATTTTGATTAATTTTTAATTTATTTTGAATATTTTATGATTTGGCTCGGGAAACAAAATTTAATTAAGAAGATAATCTTTATCATTTTTTAAACCTCAGAAATGTTTTTCGGACAAAAAAAGTGAAAATTAAAGAAAAATATTCCATCAACAATTTAGTCAAAAAAACAATTTGTGATGCTGGATTTTATCTGGATCAAATAAAAAAATCGTTGCTTGCCAATAAATTCTCGTCCATACCGATAACGGGGCCTCATGGGCATTTTTGGGCAACTTTTTAACTCAAAATTTTTATATAATCTGGCTTTTGAAAACGACTCATCCGATTAAGTTCAAACTTAGATAGCTCAAACTGAGCACAAATATTAAGGAAATAATAAATATAAAAAAATGGTCCGAATCGGACCATTTTTTCCTGAGATTACTAAAATTCTTTAATTATCAGTTTTTGTGAAAAAATTGGAAACGAATTTTTCATCACATGGTCAATATATAGCGAATCTTAGCGAATTTTAATTTAATTTTTTTATCAAAAAAACGCGGTGGTTTCGGAAAAAGAGTTCTCAAAGACAGCTCAATCTCCATTTTCTAAGAATAACTCGTTAAAACACTAGAAAATTGGTGATAAAAAATGTTAACGTAAAATTATATTGAAGTCTTACCTGAATAGTTTCAAAGGTTGATGATAATTTCGAGTTTGTTGCTGAGAGCGTTCTTTCTAGCGCTTCTTCAGCCCAATTGTTAAAATCCTGTAAAAGTCCGTCAAGCTCTTGTGACTGCAATTTTGCTTCTTGCAACTCTGCGATTCTATTGGTTGTCCTCGAAAGTACATTATTAAACTTTTCCATCACCTCAGGGTCAATATTTGTGCCATAATGCACAGATAACTCGGATGCTCGTGCGTTAAGTTCATCTTTAATAGTTTGGACTTGAATCGTTTTCTGGTGAATTGAATCTGGTCTGGCTTCGCCTTCGAAAGTATTTTGTAATTCATTTTCGCGCTCGTCAATAAATGCGACAAGCTGAGCTTGTTTTCGAGCTCTGCGTGATTCGTCCCGGAATCGGTGATCGATCATTGTTTCTAAGGCCTTGAGACGCCGTTGAATTGCGCGTTTATCTTCTCTGAATTTAATAAATATCACTGAAATGATCAAAAAAATATTTGATAATAACTCTCAAAATTATTTTTAATTATGTACAATAGCAATTATGTACTATAATTATGTACAATAGTTTTATATTCGTAAATGAAGTTTAACGCTTCTAGAGTAAATCACTGCTTAAAAATGGTCCCTAGGTATAGCCTATACAGTATAGGCTATACTCTTTTCCCAACCTAAGTTCATCTTAAAAATGCTTACTATCTCTATAGCGCGTGTTCGAATCCCTATAATGTTGTCATAGTGATGGCTTGAGTGATTACACACCGATTAACTTTGGCGGTCCCAATATCAAGAACTCTTGTCTAAAATAATACCCAAGACAATCACTGAGACAACATTAGTGGGATTCGAACACGCGCTGTAGAGATAGTAAGCATTTTTAACATGGACTTAGGTTGGGAAAAGGATACCGGTCATTATATATTAACACATAATGTGGGAGATGTTGAAATACTTAATTTTGCTTATGTTTAAATATAATGTGGCATATATATGTTCAAAATTTCAATTTCCGCATACTCTGATAATTATTCATAGAAAAAATTGATCAATAATTTACAATATGTGTTTTTTTTAATTAAATTCAGCTATTTCAGCTGAGTACATTATATATTAACAGTGTTCCCGTGTACACAATATCATACAAAATTACTTTATAAAATCGAATGAGCCCACCATCAACCTTAAATTTTGATTTTTCACATTAAGTTTGATTTTCACATTCTTCGACGAAGCCATCATACGTTTCCAGTACATTTCCAACTTTGCAATATTAGTTTGACAGGAGAGAACTTTGTCATAGTACTTTGTGTCGCTATGGTCATCGCTCCTACCTCCGGCTCAGGATATCCGGGTTCGATCCCCACCGTATGCAGTAGTTTTATTAGATTAACAATAAGTTAGAACATTTTGAGAAAGAATTAGTATTTTTTTTATTGACTTTCCGTCTATTAAGACAATATTTATTTGGATTCAGAAAATAAATTACTCCCACGGTGGGGAGTCCCACCAGCTTTTTTTCTCTTTTTTTTTTGGCATTTTTGACCATTTTCACGAAAAAAAAACTTTCATATCAAGGAAATTTTTTAATACGCAACATAAAAACCGGACTTTTTAGCGCATAACCACCCGACAATGTCTGAAGTTTATTAATATCGGTTTAAAAAAATCTGTAGTCGAGTTTAATTGGAAATGGATTGTAAGTGAAAATTTTTTTTTATATTTTCCCAGATAATAGAGTGAAAGTTTATGGTTGAGAAATTAAAATTTTAAACGTTCGCAAGAATGAACACTTTAACTTAAGAAAAAAAAATTATTTTCTCATTTTTTCTTTCATATATCGCAGCGATATTATCGCTCTAAACAAATGTACCAATCTGCCGGATCGATGCCACCCCCTTAATACTTCCCACAGAGAAACTTCCCCATAATATTTTCTGTTTCTGTGTTTAAAAACACAGCAAAGCTGGTGGGAGTAACTTTATTTTCTGAATCCAAAATAAATAATGTTTTAATAGACGGAAAGTCAATAAAAAAATACTTCCTCAAAATGTTCTAACTTATTGTTAATCTAATAATAATTAATAAAATTACTTCTGAAATACAGTACAACCAAATTTCTGTGCTATTCTCATTAAAAACTGCTGCACACGGTGGGGATCGAACCCGTATATCCTCAGCCAGAAGGTGGAGCGCTAATCATTGCGACACAAGGTCATATGACAATGTTCTCTCCTTTCAAACTAATTCCGCAAAGTTGGAAATGTACTTGAAATGCATGATGGCTTCGTCGAAGAATGTGAAAAATCAAACTTGAGGTTGATGGTGGGCTCATTCGATTTTATGAAGTTAGTTTGTATGATATTGTGTACACGGGAAGGCTGTTAATATATAATGAACTTATGTAATAATACATAATAACTTTTATAACTTTTTCAATATAATGATATTTATTCGCCCCTTCAGGGGGGGGCGAATAAATCTCATTATATTGAAAAAGCTATAAAATTCATTATGTATTATTACATAAGTATCCATTATAAGCTTTTAATCAATAATAACTGAAAAAATAACTTTTGTAAACATAAGTGGTTCCAGGATCTTCATTTGTGCATATTTTCAAACAAATGAAAGCCCATTTTTTAGATTAAAAAATTCATCTTTCAAATTCATCTTTTTGAGATTGAATTTTCAAAAAAAACATTGCCATCAGAAGTTTGGTCTACTAATTAAACTGGTTGTGTTAAAATTTCGTTTTATTTCAAAATAGAATCTAAGTCAAGCCTTTTCCGTTTTGAAAGGGGGGTACTACCACTGGTATCGTTACCGGGTTATCTCAGATACGGTATCTAGGAGAGTAATTATAAAAAATGGCCAGAAAAGTATCGCATCGTGTCACACGACTCGTGTCACACGAGTCGTGTGATCAACTAAAATGATCATCAATCCTTGACCAAGTAAAAAGATCATACAGGAGTCAAATGGGATTATCGCCTTTTTCATCAAATGAAAGTACTCAACCAGAAGATTATCATTTTGGTCATTTTTTAATATCATTAACATTGTACCTTAAAGAATTATTTCGGATCGGTGAAGTATTTTCTGAAATATGTTCCACAAGAGACGCTAATGATTCATATTGTTGTCGGATTGCATCTAATTCTTCTTTCTGAAGATTTTTGTTTTTTTCAGCTTTGTCCAAACTCTCAAATAATGCATTACGTGTTTCATAAGCAGATTCGAGTGATGCTAAAAGATGCCCGAGAGAATCGACTTTTTCATTAATTTTTTTTTCTGAAATTGTAAGAGCATGAATGGCACTTTGTGATTTTGTTCCGTGATTTTCAGCACCAGAAGCGACTTGAGCGAGAAATTCGGCAGCTTGTTGGGCTTTTTCTGCACTTAGATGCATTTCTGGGATTTCAAGCTGATGCTCTTTCAAGATATTCAGATGTGTCGATACTGTATCTGGCTGAGGTGGTAGCCGAGATGCGGCAGCCAGATCAGAACTGACATTACTCAGGAAATTTTGAAGATTTAAAGTTTCGTTTTCGATTTCGACAGTACATTTTAAGGCCTCTTCAATTGCTATTTTTCGCTCTTCAAGTTTTTTTTCTAAATCGGCCCATCTGGAAGCTAACTGTTGAATTTCGCGTTCCTTTGTATAGGATGGAAAATGCAATTTGGATAGTATCATATCAATTCAATCCCTGAGTCCAATAAAAATCTTTTAAACATAATGAGAAAACATTTTTTGGACTCGGGGATCGTAATCGATATCGGAAAAAATCTTGACGCACCTTATTTATCTTTTTTTAAATCGTAGACTTTAGATATGAATCTGTACCCAGACTCGTCGATTTATGGCGACGCGTCGCCATACTTATAAATCGAGCCATATAAGCAAAGTTTCAGTATCAACATACATTTTTCAATAACTTAAAATAATATTCGGCCAATTTGCTATACAATTGAAAAAACAAAAAAAAATTTAAACAAACTAAAATGCATTTAATGAGGATAAGGAAACAAAAAGTTGCAAATTACCTCCAGTTACACACAAAAGTGTGCATATAATAGATGAAATTAACAATTAATTTATATTTGAAACTACCTCATATATAAATTCAAATGATTTTCTATCGCTCTGTTTAAAATAATTATATGTTTTTCACAAAATTCTCTAGTAAATAACTCTTAAATTATTTTGGAATGTTATTTCTCGTGATAAGAAAGGAGAGAGAGAAGAAAGAGACACGCCTACGCATGAACCTCTCACTGATTCTTATGTAATCAGTATTTCGGAAGTTTTGACTTCTAGAAAATTTTTAGTAGAAATGCTCTATTTTTTACTGAGGGCAATTTTCACAAATATACAAACAGAAATCTTGAAATTAAAAAAAATCTAATCGTAATTATTGATTAACTAATCATCAATTATTGATATAAGAGATCAGAGATAAATGACTGAACGCCTCGTCGTGGAAATGCTGGTCGATTGATGCAACAAGCAATCTTGTAATGCAATAAAAGTCTTAAAAAGATTTAACGATTCTTTAAGGGGTCTTCGAGCTAATTTGAGTACTTTTTGAAAAAACGTGATATACGGTATTTGAAAAAGTTCTCAAATTACATAAAATAACTTTGAGATGAACTTTAGACGTTTTTAAGACTTTTTCTCATTACACCAAAGTCCGAATAAAATCAGGTGAGAAAATAGTTCAAAAACAAGGTTTTGAAATATGTCATAGATAAATCTTATTTCTCGAAAATAAGATCACGTGACTGTTTGAAAATGTATTATCTTCAAAACTCTTAAATTAGGTGTTTTTTCGGCGTAATTTGATCACTATTTGTTTACTTGAACCAAAACCTAATTTGAAGGTCACGTGATCGTTTTTGGGCTTTGATGTAATAGAAAAAAAACTTAAAAACTTCTAAAGAACCTCTTCAATTTTTTCAAAACGTGATTTAAGCAATTTTTGAAAAAAAACGTACTATTTTTGCCGACCTTATTTCTTGAATATACGGTCACGTGATCATTTTCGGGCTATGGTGTAATAAAAAAAATGTCTAAGAATTTTTCATTGATCACGATAAAAGGTTTAATTTTGTGATTCAAAACATTTTTGCAAAAAATAAGTACTGTAATACAGTAAAAATTTTCAGAAAAAAAGCACAAACGTCATTTTGTTTCAAAGTTTATCGATAACTTTATAACTGATCTTGTCATTAATGATTAAGCGTCGTAAAATGCGATTAAATACTGGATGGCGACGCGTCGCCATAAATCGAGTCTATGAGTTAAATACATATTCCGGAGGTATTAATTGAAATAGAAAAATAAGCTTTTTTCTCGAACAGCATTTCTCATCCTACCTTTGCAGGATTTTTAAGTTTTGAAACTTCTGCCTGAATTTGGCTGAATTTATCTCTGCGTAGGTTAAACTCGCTTAAAAGGGCATCGACCTGCTGCCTTTGTGGCTCTAAAATAGCCGGATCTGCTGATATTTTACCCAAAACAGACATGAGAGACCACTGATCTTGGATCCATTCTGATAAAGATGCCAATTTTGAATCGAATTGATCCAGACTTTTGACATGGCGTTCTTTGGAGATTTTGTCGTCGAAAATTTGTTGCTGGACAGAGTTGAAATGATTTTGAAGACTTTCAACTTCGACTTCTAGTTCTGGTAAATCTACTGGTTCCTTAAAATGGTTGTTACTTTGGGCTGTAACAATAATATCTGCAACCAATTAATATTGTCAAAATTATTAAAAAATCTAGATAAAATTTTTGAAATTCAGAAAAAAAATATACTGAAATGCAAAAAAAAATAAAAAGGTACCTATTTTCAAATTGATTAAGGGGGTGGCATAAGTCCGAGAGATTGGTACATTTTTTAAGAGCAATATTTTATAATATATGAAAGAAAAAAATGTGGAAATTTTTTCTTTATCTTCAATAACACTGTTCATTTTTGCAAACGTTTACATTTTTATTTTCTAAACATAACTAAGTATATGTAAAAATATAAAAAAACACTTTTCACTGTACATTCATTTTCAACTAAAACCAACTATAAAATTATTTTTTAAGACGATATTAATAAACTTCAGCCATTTTCGGGTGTACTGCGCTAAAAAGTAGCTTAGAAATTCTGCAAATGCAATAATTCCTTTAATATCAAAGTTTTTTTTCATGAAAAAGGGTAAAAAATGGCAAAAAGTAGAGAAAAACAAGTTTTTTTGAGATAAAAATTGACCTTAAATTGCGTTTTTATATTAAAAAATGTGCTGACCATCAAAAGAAATGGCACCTACTACACCCATAATTTTATTGGGAATTTTTCGCAAGCATAAAATTTTTTAAAAATTCAGTGCCGAAGGGCACTTATCGAGTGTACAGCCACGTGTTAAAAATTTCATCAACAGTTTCAAAATGATAATCGCGTGACCTACCCATTAGTTGACATACGGAGATTTAATAGATACAAAACATTTAATATGTGATTCTGCCTGATTTTTAGGGAGAGTTCAAAAAAATACTAATAAAAATTTTTGGAACTTGATTTGCGGAAAATTTTCATAATTTTTCTAAAAAGTCGACAAAAAATGCCAAATAAACAAATTATGATTTTTCAAACAGCAGTCAGAAATATGTGGACATGCATGAAAGTTAAAGTTATTATTTTTTTTCTTTTATTTACAGATTTCAAAAAAACTTTCAGAAAAAATTTTGGACAAAAAATGCGGAAAATTTTCATAATGCTTTGATTTTTTGAAATATTTACGAATTCAAAAATTAAAGTTCGGACTCAAATCTTTCCTAAAATAGACAAAATGATTCTTATAAGTAGATCCACATTTATTCTGGTTCAGCTAACGATAATAAGCACAAAAAAGTAAAACAACTAATCAATTTCGTAAGCTAAATTTACTCAAGTCCGCCGAGTCGATGCCACCTCCTTAAAGATTTAAATTTAAGAATATTTTTCGAATAAAAATTATTGTAAATAATTAATTTTAACAAAAATTTGAAAATTGTTCAAAAATTAGCTAAATGATCAAAAATTTTCTATTAAAAAATTTCAAAAATATGATGACATCAGAATGATGTTCGAATGATCAAATTTTAAATATCATATCAACTAGGCCTCTACTCTCGCCCGACCTGCTTTTGACCATTGAGAGCACCGGATTTCACTTCTTTTACCAATACGAGCTTCGAAAATAAGTTCAACCACGAACGTGAAAATCAAGGCCTAGTGATGCACTTTTTAGATATACTAAGTACATGCACTAAAATAAAGCTCTCACTTTCTGCAAAAGTTGTCTTGAAAAATATATCAACAAAATAAAAAATTTATATGGAAAAAATAAAAATAAGAATCAAAGTTTTATTATCAGACCTTGTCTAGTTTGTTTTTGCATGTTTGAATCACAGCTTTTCCAGCTCTGACAGCCTCTGCAACATCTCCTGTAGCCGATAAAAGCGACGCAGTTTCTTCTAAATCTTTTATAATATGTTCAGCCTTAACCTGCGTCGAATGCCAAACCTCCAATTGTTCTAGAAGTATTTGGCCAACATTTCTAGTGTTGATAATTCTATCGCCAATTGACTCGTATTTTAGGCGCAATCCCTCAACTCCGAGCGAGCCCGACAAAGTTAAAGAATTTCGTATATTTCTAGGTAAAGTGGATGTTCTATGTTTTCTACTTCGACGCCTCAAGGAGCCTGTGGCGTTGGCTCCTCCGTTTTGTGTTTCATTGAGAGATTCTAGATGTTCCAGTTTTGGCTCTAGATTCTCCCATTTTGAAATAAGGTTGTCAAGGGCTTTAAGGTCAGTTGGTAAGTTGGCTGAAAATAAATATACATTAAGACATATGAAGATAAATCATTAAAATTTCGGAAATTATTTAAAAATAGCAAAAAGTGTAATTTGATTCGATGAAGGGTCATATTATATGACTCATATATCATTTTGAACTTCTTATATTTTTCTCTATTAGAGTCGTAACTCGATAGCAAAATTATTAAATTGAAATTGAAGTTCGCCTTCAAGTTTGGGTTGTAGATTTTTTAATTATTTTTAATGTACAATGGCTTTTGATTAAAACAAATTATACCAACCTACAATGCCCAAAGCTCACTATGAACAATAAAATGGATCCGGTTCCGCTAATCAGAATTTGAAATTTTTTGTGACGCGGTATTACGTAACGTTTTCACGCTTCTCGAATCATACATCTGACAATTTCGCCTCCCCTCACGCCTACGTCACCAATCAGAGCAAAAAAAACTGAAACCTATGACTCTCAGGCGTTAAGAGGGGGAATTTCGTTTACACTGAGAGCATTGTAGCCTACAATTTGTAGGTCAAAAAGCTTCGAAAATAAAAACTCGATGAATATTAAAAATATTCCAGAAATATGGTTACCAGCTGGTTGATACGAAAATCACTTACATATTATGTGACATACTGTATAGCTAGAAAATTAAATTTTGATGCTTGTTGGTGCCATATAACACATTTTAAGAGTTACAGATTAACGAAATAGAAATTGATATTTAACATCTCTTTTGAGCAATTTTTCATTTTTGAAATCTCTAATTAAAAACCATGATTCTGTTTGAAAATTACCTAAAGAGTTTAGTGAAATCACGTCTAACTGGGCAAGTTCGGTTTTAACAATTTCAAATTCCATTTCTCGTTCTGTCTCTCGATCTTTCTCTTTCTCAAGAGCATTTCTCCGCTCTCTGCATTGTTCAGAGGCCCCGGTTAACATTCGGTTCAAGCGGTCGAGCCTTAAAGTCACTGGAGAATGGTCGGAGAAGTTTCCAGCGTCTAAAAGTTTAGCAGCGTTTTCGCGAAGATGAGAAAGTTTATTTTCGCAAGTTTTGGGATTTTGTAAATTTTGAATTTCATTTTCTAACTGGTCTGCTTGAACCTCGAAATCGGACAGGAGGTTGATCATTTTTGTCAATTTTTTCTCCTCCTTTTCCGTTTCTTCGACCACGGTTTCTGCTCGTCGTTGAGCTGTGGCAAGTCGATCTCGAACACCTCGTCCGTGTTCGTCACCACATCTGTTTAGTACTTTTAAGGCTGCTTTTTCACCAGACTCCTTAATTTCTCGATCTGCCCGCCGAATTTCGTGCTGGGCAATTTTTAATCGTTCACGACGCTCTTCAAGTAAAGTTTTATCAGCGCGGGCAGACCGGGACACTTCTTTTAGTATCCGACTGGCTAAATCGGATTCGTTATTGGCTTGTTGGATACGATCGTCTAGTTGGACGAGCTCGGTATTCATTTCAAGGAGCTCTTTGATTTTCATATCGATTTTGTCGGATAAAGCCTGAAATGAATGATAAAAATAAATTTTTAGTACAGTCCCTGACCCCTTAAAATGCAAAAAAATTCCCAAAAAAGTATGCATTTTGAGGGGTCAAAGGGGATTATGCGCATTTTAAGGGCAATATCTTTTTTTCTAGAGGAAAATTGTTTTTTTCTTGATATCTATATGTTTTTTCGATTCTTTGAATAATTTGCTACAAAATACGAATTGTGATTTGCTGAATTTCGAGTTTCAAAGACTTAAAAATTCGAACTTAAATTTTCCACAAATTTTCCAGAATTTGAAGATTTGATAATTCGAATAAATGTTTAGAAAAAAATTAAGCGGTTTTGATTAAATAAAATGTATTTATGAATTAACCCTTGGAATCACAGAGACGATATATTGGCTCAAGCCTAAAACCTTCTAAAAAGGCAAAAAATGTCACAAAATTGTTTCTTCCGAATACATTATGAAGAATTTTGCGGTGATTCCGAAAAAAATATTAAATTTTTTTTGGGATATTTGGTTACAATATTACGAGGAGTTGTTTTTTTGAGGTTTTTCGCTCAAGTTTTACTTCCGGATAAGTTATTTCGAAACTTATGACGTTTAAAAAAGGTCAACTTATTAAAATAAGGCAATTGAATTAAAAAGTTAATTAACATTTGTTTCTCAAAAAATTTCTCAGGCTACATTGTATAGAATGTTTTTTTGACAAATAATATCGGCATTATGTAATTTTCGGATACGTGGATATGAAGTTAAACTTCAATGAAGAGAAAAAGCAGCAATTAGGTTTTATGCATTTAGCGGTTGGTTTTTAAATATTTTTTAGAAATTTATCAATTTTTTACATTTCAAGGTTACGAACTACAATGTGCAATTGAAAACATAGATGTCCACTTAATTCTTACAAAATATATTTCAGTTTTAAAAAGGGCTTATTTATCCCCAGCACATTGCTGTAAGCACCCACAACCCCCCTTAATTATATCAAAATTCTTGATATTTGAAGATAGAAATAGAATTTGAAGAACAAAAAATAATATTATTATAATTTTCTGTGGCCAAAATTATTCTGATTTTTGTAGCAATTTAATTAAATTGGAATTAAAAGGTTAATGGTTTTTTAGACCTTATTTTTTTAAACCTTTTTAGACCTTATTTTTTTATATATATATTTAATGTAAATAGCTTTAATTTTCTAAAAAAACTACCAAAAAAAACAAAAATTTTTTTTATAAAAAGTAAAAAAGTAAACAAAAAATTACTGTACAAAAAACCGCACTCTTTTATCGTGTAAAAGTTGGGACCCTTGGGAGAGCGCAAATAGAACTACCTTCCCACCATAAGCATAAAACTTTTGAAAAGGGGTAGAAAAAAATGGCAATTTAGCCAAAAAATTCGCTTTGTTTTTTATTCCCGCCACCCGCAAAACAGGGTGGTACCACTATAGAGTGTGCACGGGCTAAAAACCCAACTGTGAGCCTCTTAATATTGAGAGCACAAACAAAAAACAAACAATTCTATCACCCATTTTGCTATTGCTAATTATTAATTGACCACCTGGTTGAGATACGACAACGAGACTTCTGAAAAATTCAAAATATTCTTAAATTGAGATATTAAAGTATAAAAGTACTTTTTTACTTCATTATGGTTTTTCATTATCATTTTATTTCACACAAGAAGTTGTTTTATTGGTGAAACCAGGTCAACCAACTCAAACCAGGTCAAGCCAGAAGTTGGGGCTTGATTTCAAAGCCAAGCCAAGTCAAGGGTCTCTTGGCTTGACTCAATCCAAGTCAAGTCAGTGGATGCCGAGGCCTGCCCCAACCCTTCTTACAAGACAAACATTTTTGAACAGTGTAAGCAAGACACAAGTCCATCTAAAAAATTGAAATTTTTAAAAATTATTCTTATGAAAAAAATTTTAACGAATAAAACAGTTTGACAAAAAAAAATTTTTGAATAAAAATTTGTAACTGACAAAAATATGTTATAATTCTTACCTGGAAACCTTGACGCAGTTTCTGAGCTTGTCTGCTAACTTTTGTTTGTTCTCGGTGTGATACCAAATCGTCTCCAAGTCTACCAATGCAGCGCGCTGATTGGTCCAATTTTTTAAATTCATTTTTGTGACCGTCAGCATCATGCCGTGCCGTTTTTGCATCAATGATCTGCTCATTTAATGTGGCCATGTCTGTAGATGGTGAGCCCATAACCTGTAGCCGGATTTCGGCATCTGATAACCACGATTTACAGTGGAGTTCAATTCCCTCATAATCTTTCCAGACTTCTAGTACGTTTGCGTAGGCGCGAAATTTTTCCTCGGCCTAAAATTATTATTAGAATAAAAATATTTTTTTTCAGTCTGACACTTACACCTGGGATGTTTATTTTATCGTCAAAAAGGCCGAAATTAAAAAAATATTCATTTCGGCGTCTACGCATTGAAATGTATTAATCTATTTTTAGATGATTTTAAGCCAATTATGGCATTCTTTATTATTTATTAAATCAAATTCTTAATTCGATACTCAACCTATTTGATTATTGATTTGAAAAAACTATAGCTGAATATGTCTCTCAATAATGATCGACCAAACTACTGATAGTAATTCTAACTATACGTGCATTTCTTTTATTTTCATATACGATTATATTTTTTTTATATTTAAGTTTTTACTGGATTATAGACTGTAATTTACAGTTCTTTTTTACGTTTAAGACATTGAATGGGTCACAACTTGTGACTCACAAGATCCGAGAAAGCGTAGGCTTTATAAGTGATCGTATGATAAATATTTGGAGGTATTTGAAAATGATTATACGCAAGAATTTTGATGAAAAATTAATTTTATTATTTTCACGAAATTAATTTTCAAAACGAATGATGAATAAAAGACGATTTGAAATAAGGAATTTAAAAAATCAAAAATGGGTATTACTGTTTGTAAGCTATCTTGTAGAGATTTTTTTTTTGGTCATTTCAAGATCAAGAATTTTTTTTGTACTTCAAAAATTTTCGAAAAAGAATTGATTTTTCGGTCAATTTTTCGAGATTTTACAGGTAGTCCGGAATCTAGTTCTAGCGAAGCCGTATTAAGTGTTAAAAGGCTGATTTTTTGGCCAGTGAAAATTAAGCATTTTTCGGTTAGCTTTTTTTTTGCTTTAGGGTCCGCGACCGATATTTGACCTTAAATGACCGGTCAAAGTTAAACGGTGCAAGTCTAAACGATGAACTTGAGGTTGATTTTGGGTGTTGACCAGTTTTTGCTCTCTAGCGACATTACAGTATATAATTGGCCCATAGTTTATAATACGCTCATGAGGAAGTCGACTATTGCGATTCTTTTGAGGGTACTTACCGGTCATTTAAAGTCAATATTGGTCGCCGCCCTAAAGGAGAAAAACGGCTTACCGAAAAACGCTTATTTTCACTGGCCAAAAAATCAGCCTCCTTCTAGCACTGTATAATATCGGCCTTCGCTAGAACTGGATTCCGGAATACCTGTTTAATCTCGAAAAATTGACCGAAAAATCAATTTTTATAGAAAATTTTTGACGAACAAAAAAATTCTCTACAAGATAGCTTAAAAACATTGATACCCATTTTTGAGTTTCAAAATTCCTTATTTCAAATCGTCAAACTAAATTTCAATCAAAAAATTCAGGGAACGATAATATTAAAAGATTATGTTCGATTTATGCGAAAAGCAATCGACTTGCCTTAAGGCAAGTTGCGTCCTCTGGGTTGGCTAGACTCTCGTCTTCCACGGGTTAATTTCGCTTTGATTTTGTGCAAGTGTCAATTGTAAAAATTGAAACTGATTGACCCAAGCGGTCATGCTCATCTAGGTACTATAAATTTACACTATACATTTATTTATTTATGTTTCCGACTGCCAAAAGCGCTCTCAAGCGTTCACTTGATTTTGGCGAGTTGATTTTTTTATTGTTTTTAACTCTTGTGATTATATTAAAAACTTTCACAAAAGCATCAGTTCTGTGATACAGGGGAGGCCCAATATCGCCGATAGTTTTTTTTTAAATTCGGCGACATTGGGCATTTTCGGCGATATCGGCAATATGGGGACATAAATAAATTTTAGCGTTCAAAAATAAAAAAAAAACGCGTGGGTGTTAAGGCTGTTAACGCGTGGTTTATAAGGACTTTGACAATAGGTTATTAAGTAAAATATCAAAATGTGTAGAATTACGTACCCCACGAAACGCAATCAAATAAAAATTCAGGAAAGTAGATTTGAGAAAATAAATCTTGAAATATGACGTCATTCATGACGTAATTTAAGTGATGTGTAATAAAAACTTCAAATGCCTACGCAATTTCAGCGATATTGGCTCTTTCGGACTTTACTAATTAATTTATCAAAATACTGATGGGATGCTTTTTGAAAATATAAATAACGAATAATGTTAGAAATTGATATGGTCCGAAATTACTGCTGCCATAAATTATATAATTTTTAAATTAGTATGAAATTTCAATTTCAAAGTCAATGATTCTATCCTCTCAGAATAACTTCCGTTCATTTTGACAAATAGGCTTAGTTTTTAATAGTATAAATATCATATACGATTAAAAACGGGAGACAAGAGCTTCAGGATGTGTCGCTCTTTACGTTTGAACTACTTTTGTGCTATCTTGCTATTTTCATGCCCTGCGTTTTGCTATTTGCCTGCAAATTGCATTTTCTAAATTGAGTTTTTGTCTTTTGAAAAGATTCGAGAGTTAATGCCTCGAACCCAAATGGAATAAGGAGATTAACTTTTTTCCGGGTTGTGGGTAAATTGAATCCGCCTAAAACATTATGTAAATTAATATTTAGAACTTTTATGCAATTTTTTTAAAGAACAAAAAAGTCAAGAGTAAATTACTCTGAGTAATTCCAAAATGATGTCGAAGTATTCAGAATTTTTGGGGTCATATTTCGAATATAATCAAATTTAAAATAATTGTAAAAAACCGATGGATTATTACGGTTTGTTGCCATAATCGTAGTGTACGACTTAAATTCGGATTCTTAATAAAACGACGACACTATATTTAGTTTGGTTTAAATATCAAAGTGGGTCATTTTTCAAAAGTGAATTATTTGTTTGATAGTGTCCAGTTTTCTCAATTTGTTTTGATGGTAAAAACTGATTTATTTTGAAATGATGAGGTCACATTTCATTTACAAGGAGGTCGGAAATGTTCAAATTATGTTATTTTCAAATTTTGGGGTCACATTTAAATCGCAGAAAATCCAAATATTAAAAATTTACTTATTGTAAATGACATTTTGTACGTATCAGTACCTCTGTATCAACAATTAAATCACTGTCTGTATTTTCATCCATATCCGCATTTATTAAATCTGACATTTCCAATACATCTAGTTCAATCTCAGAAAGATTCGTAACTTCCGGATTTCTTTCTGGTGATCGTTTTGTTGGCGATAAATCTGTTAATTCAGCAAGATCTTCTAGCGATTTTGTTAAAGTTTTACTGTACTCAGATTTTTTCATAGGTGGAATCGGAAGCGATTGATTTAGATTATCACTTTCATTTTTTGGATATCTTGGTAACGAAGGAAAATCCTTGTTTCTACGATCGACCAAAAACTGGTATTTTAGGGTTGTAGGCGTTTTTGCAGAAACCGAATTAGAGTACTGCGACGATTGTATTGAAACCGTTTCTTCAAAAACTGAATAATTATCTACACTGGTTGAATTATTATCCTCATCAATATTTCCGATGGATTTTCTTAACTCGTCAAGGCTTAGCGCTAAGCGGTTAATTTGGTCATTATGCGTCGGTTGGAGGTCAACGTCATATCGTTTAGGTATTTGGTTGAGTGACATTTGTGAGGCGCTGAGTTTGTTGATATCGTCCTCGAGAAATTTTTCGAGATCAGTGAGGGCGGAGATTTTTTTTTTGGTTGCTGAAAGGAAGTCTTCATTTGAATGTAATGATTCTGCTTTACAAGTTTTCAAAATAAAATATATAAGACTTTGAGTAAGAAATTATCAATGATTCGGTTACTCCTTAAAAATAGTTTATACTCGCTACATTATTATGGTTTTTACAAATAAAAAAAATCTTTGGAAAATTGGGCGTTTTGCCTTTAAAGCCGATCAAGTTTTTTCTGAAATTTTTAAATGACGTAGGTTCGACCATTAGCAAGTGTTTTAAATTTTTTTAAGATTTCAAACGCATTTTTCTTGAAAACAAAATCTGAATGAAAAAAATCTGGGAGCTTTAAAATGGGTTGGCAGTAAAAAGGCAAAAAATCACTATTTTGGCATGTTCGGTCAAGAAAACTTAATTTTTCCAAAAATTATTGGATTTGTGTGCTTCAAAGCGCGATTAACTCCCGTAGTGTTTTCAAAGCCACGCGTGGCTTTAAACACACTTTTTCTCTATATCCCTTGTTCACACTTTTGTTAATATCCCGGCCCATCTAGCAATCGTGGTTTGTTAATGTTGAGTGTTGTGGGGGCACTTGAAGCGCGCTTTAACTGCCCAAAAATTGGGCACGTTAAAAGCGCGCGCTTCAACTGGCCCAAAAATTGGGCACTTGAAGCGCGCTTTAACTGCCCCTAAAATGGACTTGGCGCCGTACTGAAAAGGGCCACAGCGCGTTTTAACCTGCCCAAATTTTGGGCCACTCGGTAGTTTTATAATTTTATTTGGTTTTGAACTTTTGTGAACTATTGTTGAACTATTTGTGATGACTCTAGTTATGACGCATCATTGCTTATGGTTTATAAGCAGATCCAGAACATAATGCGACGGGTTTTAAGCAGGTTTGAAATTTTTTAAACTCTCGGGAGACCCAATATATTCTAAGATAGGGATCACCTGGCTCTCCCCTTTGCTGTTCGGTCTTTGACCTCGATCTGAGTGTTTGCGCAGTAGGATGAGGGCAAGAGAAGATTGACACGTGTTCTGAAAGTTCGTCGGGGTTTGCTAGTAATGGTTCCTATAGTAATGGGGTCTGCCAAATTAGGTTGTTCCCTAATAAGGTTTTGTAATTAGGGGATGGTCCCTCAATTAAGGGGGTATGGTCCCTAATTAAGGGGTTGCATGGGTTCCATAGGTGCCTAGATTAAGGGGGTGTTTCCTAATTAAGGGGGTTTAGATCCTAATTAAGGGGGGTTTGTCCTAATTAGAGGGGGTTTGGTCCATTTTGCTCCTAAGCGGCCCTGCAG
>SCLH01001237.1:151114-168426 GCA_004367855.1 Oikopleura vanhoeffeni
TATAATGAAATTGGTTCTGTCTATTGGAAGAGGTGGGCAATTCATTTGTGTGGCGGCGGCTCGGGGCGTCGGAGACCTCTACACGTTATACGAACAGAAATTGCCGAATTTTCACAACTAATTTCGAGTGGCCTTTAAGTGCCAAAAATTGGGCACTTAAAAGCGCGCGCTTCAACTGGCCCAAAAATTGGGCACTTGAAGCGCGCTTTAACTGCCCTAAAAAATTGGCACTTGAAAGCGCGCGCTTTAAACTGCCAAAATGGGGCACTTAAGCGCGCGCTTTAACTGCCCTAAAAATTGCCACTTGCACGGGTACTGCCCAATTTTGCACTCGGTAGTTTATAAACTTTTATTTGGTTTTGAACTTTTGTGAACTATTGTTGAACTATTTTGATGACTCTAGTTATACGCATCATTGCTTATGGTTTATAAGCAGAATCCAAACATAATGCGACGGGTTTTAAGCAGGTTGAAATTTTTTAAACTCTCGGGAGGACCAATATATTCTAGATAGGATCACCTGGCTCCTTCCTTGCCGTTCGCGTCTTTGACCTCGATCTGAGTGTTTGCGCAGTAGGTGAGGGCAAGAGAGATTGACACGTGTCTGGAAAGTTCGCGGGGTTTTGAGTCCCTATAGTAATGGGGTTTTGTTCCTAATTATTAATGGAGGTCCCTGCCAAAATTAAGGGGGTTGGTCCATAGGGTGGTCGCTAATTAAGGGGTTGGCCTTTAGGGTGTCCCTAATTAAGGGGGAATCGATTCAGGTCCATAGTTCGCGATTAAGGTTGGTAATTAGGTGGATCCCTAATTAAGGGGGTTTGTCCTAATTAGAGGGGGTTTGGTCCATTTTCTCCCTAGCGGCCCTGCAGCATTTCTGAAATTTTTTAGAGTCATTTTTTCGGTTTCCTTCATATTCGATTTCACCTTAGAAACAAACTTTTAGCCAAAACAAGTCTAATTCTATAAAAAAATGCTCAAATTTTAAGAAATTACTTTTTTGGCTAATAAGTTCGTTTCTATTAGCGGTTCATGAATATATTTTTTAAAAAAATAAGAGATAAAGCTGCAATTGTGATTGGTTGAAATTTGAACCTATAGCATCGCGGTATAATTAATATTATATTACATTTATGTTATCAAAAAAAGTTTGGTCTTTTTTGACTTTTAAGAATTTAAATTGTCGAACAATTACCGATTTTCGGTTTGTTTGTCTTTAAATGGAAGTTTATCGAAATCATGAACAATTTCCTGAAGCCAATAAAGCTTAAATTTTGCCGTTGGATAACGAAAATAATTTTTTTCCAAATTTTAAAAAAGGATTGGGCGACGATAATTAGCTTTAATTAATGAAAGTTTCTAAACCAAGGTAGAATATTAAATACTAGAAACTTTGAATAAACATTCAGAAATCTGATATAACCTAGCAGAAATTATTGCGCCCCTAAACTAAAAAGCTACTATTTCCAATAAGCTTTTCGTTTGCACCACTTCAAACTATCTGAATAGAAATTCAATTTATCAATTACGCACGATATGTCCAAACGAAATTTTCTCTTGAATTCCAAAACACACTTTGAATTCTGTTTGAATTCCATTTAACTCTTTTTTGAAAAATAAAATTCAATCCGGTTTTAAACAGCATATCAAAACGTACTGATCTCTACTACTCTCAATTACTTGGACACTCAACATAACAAACCACGATAGCTAGAATTGGGCGCGGGATATTAACAAAAAGTGTGAACACAGGGTATTCAACTTAAAGTCTAGAACGATTTTTATTTCCTGTGACACTACGGATTAAGATCAAAGAAACTTGAAACACTTTTCTGGATGAATAAAAATCCACCAGAAATTTGTAGATTTCGATTAAAAATATCTTTTTGGATCAAAAATCGCGTCTGAAGTACCATGAATCTGATAATTTTTTGGGAAAAATAAAGTTTTCTTAGACTGTGGAAATGCCAAACATATGTATTTTTTCCCTTTTATTGCAACCCTTTAAAATAACGTGAAAAATGATATTAAATTATGTACAAGTTAGGCATCTAACTCGATTTTATTTTTCAAGTGCAAAAGAGTTAATGTCCAAGAAGGACCGTAAAACCTTTAATTCTAAATAAAAAACCATCCTGTATGCTCGAGTCTAAGATCTTCCAAATTTCAGTTTCCCCTTTTCAAGCATCAAGTAATCGAATCCTCGGGTAAACCAATTTTGGTTTTCAAAAATCGAACTTTTTGCTCATTTGTTCAGTATGTCGGATAAACCGATCTTCTAATTTTTTATCATTTCCAAGATTTAACTTCATTTTCGTGAATTGATAAATCTGGACTGGCAGCTTTTTCTTCGGTCCGCGTTCTCAAGTCTTGAGACCGTTTTGGAAAATTGTGAAGAAAACGGATTCATGAATTTCGTGATGTACGAGCAGGGCGCTGTTTCTTTGGGGTTTCCCGGTGCGTTACCTGGTCGAGACGTCGTCTCTTTTGTTTTTGGCCTAATTAATTATATAAATACAGTGTGTTGTTTTCTGGGGGTAGAGTCTACTTGAAAGGTTGGTTGTGTTAAATTATAGTAAATTATACTTCAAATTTTTGGATCCATCAAAAAGAAGTCGGTATCTTCTTGATCCCAAATGGGGTCAAGAAAGGTTTACCTTCTTTTGACCCAAAATTGGTCCTGAATGAAAAATATGTTGTGAAACGCAAAGTCTTGATTATGCGTCCGTAAGGGTGGGTGAGGAATTTCGACCGAGCACAGTGATAAGCATTACTAATGGCGCATAAGTTAGGGTCAGTACTGCGGAGACTTATCTGCAAAACTAAACCTTATTGCGGACTTTCCGAGTTGATGAGGTGAAACTTTCTAAAAGAAGGATTCCGACCATGAAAAAATATTTGGGAGGGCCACCAAGTGTCACAATTGAGTATGAAAAACAACCTTTATCGGGCTTTGAACGCCTACATTACGCGCTGTATAAGGTTGATTTTGTGTGTTATTATACCGATCGCGGTTACAAACAACTCAAAGATCCCGTACTGAAGGGGTTGAGGTTGCATATACATCTCCCGGTACTGACCCTACTTATGTCGCTAAATTATGCCTACACTGTGCTTTAGTGCATTCGGTTTGAATTCACGTCTAACCAGTGGTGAGACTACCTCCTTATGACTTCATAAATATGACGGTAACCTTTCTTGACCCCAAAGGTGCTAATAAAATTTTGGGATTAGACCAATTTGGGGGCAAGAGAAGGTAAATCTTTCTTGACCCCACCAGAGGCAATATATATAGTAAGAGACCAAAAGACGACATTGGCCAATTTGGGGTCAAAGAAAAGGTTTCCCATCAAGAATATGGTAATAACAAGAGGCACAAATTTAATAAGCTATAGGCCTATTTTCCAAAATTCTCAAAACGTTTTATACGCGTAAATCCCTAATCGCCAATATAAATATAGGCAAGGTGATAACCCTACATTATCGATTGTATCTAGCTAAACAAACGCCTATGGGATAAACTTAAGTAGTAGCGTGAGTCGATTCTTGAAGAATATTATTAGCTCCATACTCGGAATTTAAGCTATAATGGATAATAACGTCTAAAAATTGAATAATGGCGAAAATTTTAATATTCATTAAAACAATTTCTAAACAAACGACGTCTACTGTAATTTACCAAGAAAAAATCAAAAAAAATCCGCTCAATTAATTAAATACATGTATAACATATTTAATACATAATGTCAAATATTCATGAGGGTAACTGTTTGATCAGAACAAATAAATTCGGGCATAAGAAATTAGCACTTGACGCCTCTCCTAGTTAGAGAAGGTTCTCTAAGAGACCTATTTTCGGATGACCACCGATCGGCTTTTTTGCCGATTTATATAACATCATTTTTCTGTCGAACTTTTTAGGAGGCACTACTCATTTAAATTAAAAATTTCTATTTCTTAGTTTTTTAACAGCGTTCATAGACAGTGACTTACTGTTTATCATGTACGTCATGATTCGCTTTCAACTCAATTTTATTTTAAGATATTGATTGTACTCATTAATAATTTTATAATAAAACATCAATCACTTTAAAAATATATCGGTAAAAATCACAAGCAAAAACTGTATGCATAAGAATACTTATACTTATACTGTACTATATCCCCTATTCACATTTGTAAATCTCCCGGCCCTACTTTAAAAACATACTACGTTTCGCTAATCAAGGCCGGATATTTTACAACAGTGTGAATAAAGAATATGTTCGAAATAGTTTTGAAACGCCAAAAATAAGGGGAACTTTCGTCTGGGCAATATGAAGCAGGCTTCAAAGCTTTGATATTTCAGCGTTCACTACGATATGAATCATCAGAGTACTTATTCTACCCAAAACTTGTCATCAAAACCTAATCCTTCAACGCTTAATATCCGCTTATGTAGTCCAAACGCATATGACTTATAAAACGCTCTACCGGCTAAAACTTGCTACGGCTAGGTTTTCTTTGCAAATTTTGCGATGAAAAATACTAAAAATGCAGTCTAGCGGAGTATTTTTGGTAGATAGTAATTATTTTTGAAATATGAGTCACCTTTGAGAAAAAAGGAGGACGAAAGTTGACCAATGAGCGCTTGATATTTTATTTTCATGAATAAAAAAACCTTTTTTCAAAAAAATATAAATGAATTGATTTTATGTGATATGGCGAAAATCAAAGAAAATTAACGATCAATCTAGTCAAAAGCACGATTTTTTCAACTTCATCAAAAGGGCTAGAAAAAATACAGCGCGGTCAGTGGTTGGTGAGTATACCTATTACGTAAGAAAGAACTCCTTTTTTAAAAAGCCGGTTCACCTTGAACTGGCAAATTGTATCGTATTTTATCTGACCACTTGGAATGTTCAACAATTTTCGATCTTAGAATGAACTATGTGTTTGCCGGAATTCATAAACGCTAGTGGTGACGTAACTAGAAGCGTAAGTTTCAGATATTTGAGTGCGTTTGGGTCAAATCAGGATATTGAAAGAAATCAGCAAAGACCTATAGATCTCAGTTTTTTAAAAGAACTTGCTGTATTAGTAATAGTTGATGCATTATCTTGTTAAAAACTAAATTTTAGTCCATGAATTAACTTTTTTTTGCGGGTTTTTTATTTGAATTCTGTAGAAACCCTGAATATTAACAATAAAACTATGACGAACAAATAATTCGGTCTACAAAAAAAACTTATTTACAATATTTCTTATCGAAGAATTTACTGACCAATTATTAAATAGTTTATTGACTAAATCCAGCTGGTTTTTTGAATAAAATATTTTGAGTATAAGATATTTTTTTAATTATTTTTTTCTTATCAAGTCAGCATATTATTTCGTGATAATTTATTTTAACATTTTTAATGATTTGCACAGAGAACCCTTGTCTAAAACAACGCGGCGAATTTCGATGAAGAAATGCCAGAAAATTAGAGTTTGAGTTTACAGAAAGCAAAATACTGCGCCAAACCGTCTTTCCTACATATTTGTTTTTCTATAACAATAAAAAATAATTTCTAAGTACATCTGAGTCATTATTATATGCTTGAGTTCTAATTTATTTAGAAGTGATCCCAGAAAAATACTTAATATTTGATAATAATATTTTCCGGGGATTTAAAGGTATTATAAAAAAAGGAAAAATACTTTTATTTTAAATGTACACTTTTATTTAATTTTTCATAAATAAATTTAAACAATCCTATTTTAAATTTTGATACTTACTTGATGCACAAATTCCCATTTTCTCTATTTTTTCTTAAATTTTTCGTCATAATCTCTCTAATTTCAGTATTTTCTTTCCTTACTTTTCTCTCTTTCTCTTACTATTTCTTGTGACAGTAATATTATTTTCTTTATGGGCGTTCACGTCTACTGTGTTTTGAGATATTAACTTTTTTTTACACTTTTAGCGAAATCTTAAAAGAGGACTGAAAGCCCAACTGACGATCCTAAGGTGGCAAACACTGGCTGAGAAATAGCAAAACTGTGACAAATATTAAAAAAAAAATATTTTAAGATAAATTTGATATCCCGTTGCGAGAGTTAACGGAGAGTGAAAATTGAATAAGAGTATTTCAAAATGGTCAGGGTGGTGAAATTGTAAGGCGTTTAACATTTTTTCAACTTAGATTCTACAACTAAGATTTGCGTGAGACAAAGATAGTGTTTGGACTGAAACTTAAAATCGATTAAAAACGCGTTGGGATGACCCACCAAGCGCAGACATATGGCTGGAAACTTTTAAAGACAAATTTTTCGCAGTATCTCGAAAAAAAATTGTGATTTACCCCGCAAAAGATGCCCAAATTTTCTGTAAGAAAAATGTAGTTTGTTTTTGTAACTTTGCGGGTGAAGATTTCAAAAAAAAAGGTATTAGAAAGTTCCATAGACATCTTCTGTATTTTTCCCGGGTTTCGAAAATTCGAAAGTCCCAAGACAACGGCTAAAAATTTCATTTTGAACTGAAATAAACAAATCGAAATATTTCATGGAAAAAAGTCAACATTAAGAATTTCGTAGGAACAACATAGTTTTTGCCCTTGACCTATTTGCGGTATTTTGGATCAGTCTTACTTCCTGACCATGAAGCGTTGACTACTATCAACACTCAACGAAAAAAATAGAAAGACGTAAAAAACGCCTTATTTTACTATAAAAAATCAAGTTTGAAAAATTCGCGTAAGTTCAAAGCAAAATTATTAAACATTCTCGTTTTTTATAAAATTGAATTTAACGAAAATCTGAAAATAAATTTTTTTGAGTTCAAACAAGGGATTCCGAACTTTGTTTAAATTAGAGTGTTATATTTAAACAGAAAGTTGCAAAGGGCAAATAAACTCCACATGATGCTCACATTTAACGCGTTCAATTTTGATTTAACTAATTTGACAACTTTGCAATGAACCTGGTGTTTAGGGGGAAGCCAATTTAAAGGTGCATTCTTAAATAATGTCAAAATAGTGTTTTGGTCGATAATTCAGAAAAAAATATCGATAATTTTTAATAAAATAATAATGCACAATTTGGCGTTCGTGGCCAATCAGCTTTCATTGACCAAATGTTCTTAAGAGGTATTATTGGCTGGAAAGGTTTTTGAAGAGCTGGTCATAACTTTTTATTCCTTCATTAAAAAACCTATAAAAATTACAAGATCGTTTAGTTCGTAATCTCTAGAAGAAATTTTTTGCTATTATTTTTTTTCATCGCATGGTCGACCAACCGGTAATTAAGTTAACCGCAAAGCAAGCTTTTTTTTAAAGTCGTATTTTTCACCTTATTTTCAAAGAATTTAGATTTTTTTATAGACATTGTATTTTTAAAAAAACAAATAACTGGTATGGGGATTTTTACCTTAAATTGCCTCAAAAAATAACGGAAAGTGCCATTTTTGCCACTAAAAGTTCTATTGGGGGTAGCCTCACTGGGGGGGAAAACACGATTTTGTATTTATTTGTAGGGCAAATATCTTCAAGACCTACACATTGTGGAACCCAATAATTAAGTAACATGTAATATTTGGAACAAAAATCTCACATACAAAATTATAATATAAAATTCACTGATTTCTCGACCAATCAGGAAAGGAGCTTTCAATAGAGTCAATTTTTTGCTCGCAAAAAGCCTATTTCTCCGTGAGTTTTTTAAAGGTTAGGAAAAATTTGTAGCTTTATTTAATCACGAAATACGTCTGTTACTATTGTTTTCAAAATTCTTTAAAATAAATTTCGCTCCAGAATAGCCAAAAAACGTTTTTTTTGGAGCTGATTTGGAAGCGGTCTCGCATACAAAGCCTCTTCTCCCTTGGATGTTTTTTAGAAGGCACATTTCCAACCTGTTATAAAATCAAAGCTGGTGAGTTTGTGGAGGCTGTTTACTATCAAACCCAAATTTCGCATGATTTTTTTCTGCTTTCAAACTGTACTTCTTAATTCCTGAAATCATGCTTCAAAAAATTAAAAATGGCTTAAAATCAAGACCAAGATATTTTTCAAAAGTGGTTAAAAGTACTTCCCAACGTTGTATTGAGTTTGAAAATACCACAGCTGATTTTTAATTATCCATTTTTTCAGAAAAAACTGATAGATGTTTTTGTTTGAGCTCAATTCATGAAGGGTACCCCTTAAGGGTAAAATAGTAAATCGGCTATTTTAGTAAATCGGCTACTATTTTACTAATATTGAGCTTTTGTTAATTGTCTTCATTTTTGGGGAACGAGGATTAGCGGGACTCGCTCAAAATACCTCATTTTAGTATATGTTTCTTAAAAAAATATTTTGAAAAAAATAATCAATTTTGTTAAAAATCAGTACAATACCTGAAAAGTGGCAAAAATTAATTTTATAATTAAGGTTTATGCGTCGAAAAAAAAGAATGCCTGAAATATTTTTGATGAGCTTATTAGAGATTTTATGATTTTTTTGAAACCGGAGCTCAATCTTTAGAAAAATTCTAGAATTCCGAAATGTCCAAAACTTTTCATTTTTCTGAAATATGAGCCGATTACTAATAAGCCGATTTACGTATCTTACCCCCTTGAGGAGTTGCGGTGTTGCATTTGAGCCTCTTTCCGAGGCATTTCCGCAACTAGCAAGGTGTTATTCCAAAAACATTTGTTCTAACAAAACCACCTTCGCGGTATTTTTAATTAACAGTAACTGATACCAAATCCACCCTACGCCGACACCTACGCTTTTTAAAAGCTTTTAAAAAGACCGCAGTTCGTACCGTACTCCTTCAATTTTCATCATTTTTTTATTATTTTGTTTTGCGTGAGGTCCGGAGACTGCCTAACAAATAATGCAAAATTGCTTTTGTTATAAATTTTGCTTTCGGCGCCCAAAACAGCAAAAAACGAAAACAAAAATTATTGATTTTTTATGATTAAAATTGAAAGTGCGCTCATTTGTTTTTCTTTTTGACGCTACGAGTTAAAAAATCTGCAACCAAAATCTAAAGTGTTTATTTAAGTACAAAATTATTTTTGAAGCATATTTTTCTGGTTTGACAAATTTGGCTTCAAATGAAAAAGTTGCCATGGCCCCCCAAGAGACGCCAAAGCAAAATTTCGAAAAAAACTCTCTGTTTAATTGTTGAACAAGTCTTGTGCTTTCAGATGCAGTATGAGTCGAAACTATATCTCTCAAACTGGTTGGAGGAGATAGCTTTTGCCTGAGCCTCCCAACTATACATTTCCAAAATTTTAATTTTTAGTTTTTGCGTTTTTGTCCGCCGAAAGCAAAAATTTTAAACAAAAGCCATTTTGCATTATTTGTAAGGCTTCACTCCGGAGCCTGACCACAAAATAATAAAAATGATGACAATTGAGGAGTAGGCACTAACTTGCGTGTCTTTTTAGGGGCTTTTTTAAAGCGTAGGTGTCGGCGTAGGTGGTAGTTTGTATCTTGTATTTACTGTTAAGTTCAATATTTTTACTTACGTTCTCGGTTTATGGGTTGGTTTCTGTTTATGTTTATCATTATTTGGTTTTGGGTTGAATTATCTGGTTTGCTTGTTTTTGTGTACGTGTAATATGTTTCTCTCGTTTTTTTATTTCTGAAATTTTTAAGAGTCATTTTCGGTTTCCTTCATATCGATTCACCTTAGAAACAAACTTTTAGCCAAAAAAGTCTATTTCTAAAAAATGCTCAAATTTTAAGAAATGTACTTTTTTGGCTAATAGTTCGTTTCTATTAGCGGTTCATGAATATATTTTTTAAAAATAAGAGATAAAGCTGCATTGTGATTGGTTGAAATTTGAACCTATCAGCATCGCGTATAATTAATAATTATATTAATTTATGTTTATAAAAAAGTTTGGTCTTTTTTTGACTTTTAAGAATTAAATTGTCGAAAATTACCGATTTTCGTTTTGTTTGTCTTTAATTGAAGTTTATCGAAATCATGAACAATTTCCTTGAAGCCAATAAAGCTTAAATTTTGCGTTGATTACGAAAATAATTTTTTTTCCAAAATTTTGAATTAAAAGGATGTGGGCGACGATAATTGAGCTCTTTTTACACATTTTCAAGTGAAGTTTCTGAGAAACCAGGCTTCAGAAATAATTATTTTTTTTCAAATACGTAGCAAAACTTTTAAGGAAGATGCAAGTACTATTCAGAACATCTGATACTTCAACCTACGCTTAGAAAATTATTTTGAGAAGGCGCCCCTAAAAGCACTTAAAAGCCTACTCTTCATTCATTCCATATCACTTTTTCTTGTTATTTGCAATTCAACTTCAAAAGCCTACTCCTCTTTGAAAATAAATAGAAAATTTTCAATTTGTCCATCAAATTCACCGCAAAGCTTGGATTAAGGTCCAAACGAAAACTTTTTTCCGTTTTTTGATTCCAAAACCTCAGGAACAACTTGTGAATTTCTAGTTTTTGGTGAAATTCTGAACTATAAATTTTCTAAAACCTACATTTTTTGAAAAAAAATCAAAATTCAGAAAAAATCCCGGTAGTTTAAAACTCAGTGACAAATTCAATCAAAAACGTTATCTGAGAAATCTCCATTATCGTTACTCTCAATTTAACCTTGACACAACACTCAACATTAACAAACCACGATAGCTAGATTGGGCCGGGATATTAACAAAAGTGTGAACAAGGGATATTCAACTTAAAGTCTAGAACATTTTTATTCTGTGACACTACGGGAGTTAAGATCCAAAAAGAAACTTGAAAAAACTTTCTGGATGAATAAAAATCACCAGAATTTGTATTTCGATTTAAAAATATACTTTTTGGATCAAAATCGCGTCTGAAGTACATGAATCTGATAATTTTTGGGAAAATAAAGTTTTCTAGACTGAAAATGCCAAAATATGTATTTTTTCCCTTTTATTGCCAACCCCTTTAAAATAACGATGAAAAATGATATAAATATGTACAAGTTAGGCTATCTAACTCGATTTTCATTTTTCCAGTGCAAAAGAGTTATGTCAAAAAGGACCTAAAACTTTAATTCTAAATAAAAAACCATCCTGTATGACTCAGAGGTCTAAGATCTTCCAAATTCAGTTTCCCCTTTTCAGCATCAGTAATCGAATCCTCGGGTAAACCAATTTTGGTTTCAAAATCGAACTTTTGCTCATTTTGTATAGTATTTCGGATAAACCGATCTTCTAATTTTTTATCATTTCCAGATTTAACTTCATTTTCGTGAATTGATAAAATTGGACTGGCAGCTTTTTCTTCGTCCGTTCTCAAGTCTTGAGACCGTTTGGAAAATTGTGAAGAAACGGATTCTGAATTTTCGGATGTACGAGCAGGGCGCTGTTTCTTTGGGGTTTCCGGTGCGTTACCTGGTCGAACGTCGTCCTCTTTTGTTTTTGGCCTAATTAATTATATAAATACAGTTGTTGTTTCTGGGGGTAGAGTCTACTTAAAAGGTTGGTGTTAAATTATAGTAAGTTATACTTAAATTTGTGGTCATCAAAAAGAGTCGGTATCTCTTGACCCCAAATGGGGTCAAGAAAAGGTTTACCTTCTTTTGACCCCAAATTGGTCTGAATGAAAAATATGTTGTGAAAACGCAAAGTCTTGATTATGCGTCGTAAGGGTGGTTGAGGAATTTCACCGAGCACAGTGATAAGCATTACTAATGGCGCATAAGTAGGGTCAGTACCGGGAGACTTATCTGCAAAACTAAACCCCTCATTGCGGATTCTTCGAGTTGATGAGGTGAAACTTTCTCAAAAAGAAGGATTCCGACCATGAAAAAAATATTTGGAGCCACCAAGTGGTCACAATTAGAGTATGAAAAACAACCTTTCGGGCTTTGAAACGCGCTACATACGCGCTGTATAAAGGTTGATTTTTTGTTGTTATTATACCGATCGCGTTACAAAAACTCAAAGAATCCGTACTGAGGCGTTGAGGTTCGCATATACATCTCCCGGTACTGACCCTACTTATGTCGCATAAGTTATGCCTATCACTGTGCTCTAGTGCATTCGGTGAAATTCCTCTACCAGTGGTAGACTACCACCCTTATCACTCATAATCATGACGGTAACCCTTTTCTTGACCCCAAAGGGCTAATAAATATTTTGGGATTCAGACCAATTTGGGTGCAAGATGAAAGGTAAATCTCTTCTTGACCCAACCAGAGTGCAAATATATATAGTAAGGACCAAAAACGACGATTGGCCAATTTGGGGTCAAGAAAAGGTTTCCCATCAAAAGTATGGTATACCACTAAGAGGCACAAAATTGTTAAATCAAGCTATAAATAATAGCCTATATTATTAGGCCCTATAAATTATATGGGTATTAAATTATTATAGGCTATAATGGATAATAACGTCCTAAAAAATTGAATAAGGCGAATATTTTAATATTCATTAACAATTCTAAACAAACGACGTCTACTGTAATTTACAAGAAAATCTAAATCCGCTCAATATAATTAAATACATGTATAATACATATTAAATACATATGTATAATCATTTGAGGGTACTGTTTGATCAGAAAGAAATAAATTCGGGCATAGAGAAATTTAGCACTTTGACGCCCTCTAGTTAGAGAAGTTCTCTAAGAGAACCTATTTTCGGATGACCACCGATCGGTTTTTGGCCGATTTAATATAACATCCAATTTTCTGTCGAACTTTTTAGGAGGCACTACTCACTTTAAATTAAAAATTTCTATTTCTAAGTTTTTTAAAGGTTCATACAGTGATATACTGTTTATCATGTACGTCATGATTCGCTTTCACTCAATTTATTTTAGATATTGATTTGCTTATTACTTCGATATAATAATTTTATATAAGTAGAACAACATCAATCACTAAATATATCGAGTAAAATCACAAGCTAAAACTGTATGATAAGATACTTATACTTTACTTGTACTATATCCCCTATTCCACTTTGTAAATTCCCGGCCCTACTACTTTAAAAACATTACGTTTTCCTAATCAGGGCCGGGATATTTACAAAAGTGTGAATAAAGAATATGATTCAAATAGTTTGAAACGCCAAAAATAGGGGAACTTTCGTCTGGGCAAATGAGCAGGCTTCAAAGCTTTGAATTTCAGCGTTTCACTACGATATGAATCAATCAGAGTAACTTATTCTACCCAAAACGCATCAAAACCTTTAACCCACGCTTAATACCGCTATGAGTCAAAGCATATGACTTATAAAAACGCTCACCGGCTAAAACTGCTACGGCTATGTTTTCTTTCAAATTTTGCGATGAAAAATACTAAAATGCAGTCGGAGTATTTTGGTAGATAGTATTATTTTTTGAGATATGAGTCATCTTGAGAAAAAAAGAGGACGAAAGTTGACCAATGAGCGCTTGATATTTTATTTTATGAAATAAAAAACCTTTTTCAAAAAATAAATTATATAAGTGGAAATTGATTTCTAATGGTCGATTATGGTGCGAAAAATCAAAGAAAATTAACGATCAAATCTAGTCAAAAAGGCATGATTTTTTAACTTCATCAAAAGGCTAGAAAAAATCAGGCGCGGTCAGTGGTTGGTGAGATAACCTACGTAAGAAAGAACTCCTTTTTTAAAGCCGGTTCACCTGAACTGCATTGTATGATATTTTATCTGGACCACTTGGAATTTCAAAAATTTTCGATCTTAGAATGAACTATGTGTTGCCGAATTCATCAACGGATGAGTGACGTAACTGAAGCGTAAGTTTCAGATTTTGGTGCGTTTTGGGTCAAATCAGGATATTGAAAAAAATCAGCAAGACTAATAGACTCTCAGTTTTAAAGAACTTGCTGTATTAGTAATAGTGATGCATTATCTTGTTAAAAACTAAATTTTGTCCATGAATTAACTTTTTTTGCGGTTTTTTTATTTGAATTCTGTAAGACCCGAAATATTTAACAATAAAACTATACGAACAAATAATTCGGTCTACAAAAACAAACTCATTTACATATTTCTTTCATCGAAAATTTCTGACCAATTATTAAATATTTGATTGACTAATCCAGCTGGTTTTTTGATAAAATTTTGAGTATAAGATATTTTTTTTAATTATTTTTTTTCTTATCAAGTCAGCATATTATTTTTCGTGATAATTTATTTTAACATTTTATGATTTCACAAAACCCTTGTCCTAAAAACCGCGGCGAATTTCGATGAAGAAATGCCAGAAAATTAGAGTTGGAGTTTACAGAAAGCAAATACTGCGCCAAACCGTCTTTCCTACATATTTGTTTTTCTATAAACAATAAAAAATAATTTCTAAGTACATTGATGTCATTATTAATATGCTGAGTTCTATTTATTTAGAAGTTGATCCCAGAAAAATACTTAATATTTGATAAATAATATTATTCCGGGATTTAAGGTATTATAAAAAAAGGAAAAAAACTTTTATTTTAAATGCACTTTTTATTTAATTTTCATAAATAAATATTTAAACAATCCTATTTTAAAATTTTGATAACTTACTTTGATGCACAAATTCCCATTTTCTCTATTTTTTCTTAATTTTTCGTCATAATCTCTCTAATTTTCGTATTTTCTTCCTTACTTTTCTCTCTTTCTCTTACTATTTTCTTCTGACAGTAAATTATATTTCTTTATGGGCGTCACGTCCTACTGTGTTTTGAGATATTAACTTTTTTTTACACTTTTAGCGAATCTTAAAAAAGAGACTGAAAAGCCCCAACTGACGAATCCTAAGGTGGCAAAACTGGCTGAGAATAGCAAAAACTGTGACAAATATAAAAAAATATTTTAAGATAAATTGATATCCCCGGTGCGAGAGTTAACGGAGAGTGAAATTGAATAAGAGTATTTCAAAATGGTCAGGGTGGTGAATTGTAAGGGTTTAACATTTTTTCACTTAGATTCTACAACTAAGATTTGGCGTGAGACAAAAGATAGTGTTTGATACTGAAACTTAAAAATCGATTAAAACGCGTTGGGATTACACAAGCGCAGACATATGGCTGAACTTTAAAGACAAATTTTCGGCATATCTCGAAAAAAAAATGTGATTTACCCCGCAAAAATGCCCAAATTTTCTGTTAAGAAAAATGTAGATTGTTTTGTAACTTTGCGGGTGAAATTTCAAAAAAAGGTATTAGAAAGTTCCATAGACATCCTTCTGTTATTTTTCCCGGGTTTCGAAAATTCGAAGATCCAAGACAACGGCTAAAAATTTCATTTTGAACTGAAAATAAAACAAATCGAAATATTTCATGGAAAAATAGTCAACATTTAAGAATTTCTAGGAACAACATAGTTTTTGCCCTTGACCTTATTTGCGTTTTTGGCTCAGTCTTACCTTCCTGACCATGAAGCGTTGACTACTATCAACACTCAACGAACAAAAATAGAAAGACGTAAAAAACGCCTTATTTTGACCTATAAAAAATCAAGTTTGAAAAATTCGCGTAAGTTCAAAGCAAAATTTATTAAACATCTCTTTTTATAAAATTGAATTTACGAAAATCTGAAAAATAAATTTTTTTGAGTTCAAAAAGGATTCCGAACTTGTTAAATTAGAGTGTTTATTTAAACAGAAAGTTGCAAAGGGCAAATAAACTCACAATGATGCTCAATTTACCGTTCATTTTTGATTTAACTAATTGACAATTTGGCAATGAACCTGGTGTTTAGGGGGAAGCCAATTTTCAAGGGCATTCTTAATAATGTCAAAATAGTGTTTTGTCGATAATTCAGAAAAAATATCGATAATTTTAATAAAATAATAAGCACAATTTTGCGTTCGTTGGCCAATCAGCTTTCATTGACAAATTTCTTAAGGGAGGTATTATAGGCTGGAAAGGCTTTTTGAAGAGCTCATAACTTTTTATTCCTTCATAAAAAACCTATAAAAATTACAAGAATCGTAGTTCGTAATCTCTAGAAGAAATTTTTTGCTATTATTTTTTTCATAGCATGTTCGACCAACCGGTAAATTAACTTAACCGCAAGCAAAGTTTTTTTTAAAGTCGTATTTATTCACCTTATTTCAAAAGAATTAGATTTTTTTATAGAACATGTATTTTTAAAAAACAAAATAACTGGTATTGGGATTTTTAACCTTAAATTGCTTCAAAAATAACGAAAAGTGCCATTTTTGCCACTAAAAGTTCTTAATGGGGTAGCCCTCATGGGAAAACACGATTTTGTATTTTTTAGGGCAAATATCTTCAAGACTACACATTGTGGAACCCAATAATTAAGTAAAATGTAATATTTGAACAAAAATCTCACATTCAAAATTATAATTAAAGATCACTGATTTCTCGACCAATCAGGAAAGAGCTTCAAAATAGAGTCATTTTTTGTCGCAAAAAGCCTATTTCTCCGTGAGTTTTAAAGGTAGGAAAAATTTTTGTAGCTTTTATTAATCACGAAATACGTCTGTTACTATTGTTTTCAAAATTTTAAAATAAATTCGCTCCAGAATAGCCAAAAAATGTTTTTTTTGAGCTGATTTTGAGGGTCTCGCATAAAAGCCTATTTCTCCCTGGATTTTTTAGAAGCACATTTCAAACCTGTATAAATCAAAAGCTGGTGAGTTTGTGGAGAGCTGTTACTATCAAAACCCAAATTTCGATGATTTTTTCTCTTTCAAAACTGTACTTCTAATTCCTGAAAATCCATGCTTAAAAAAATTAAAATGCTTAAAATCAAGACAAGATATTTTCAAAATGATTAAAAAGTACTTCCCAACGTTGTATTGAGTTGAAAATACCACCAGCTTATTTTAAATTATCCATATTTTCAGAAAAAAACTATAAGAATGTTTTTGTTTGAGCCTCAATTCATGAAGGGTACCCCCTTAAGGGGTAAAATAGTAAATCGGCTATTTAGTAAATCGGCTATATTTACTAAATATTGACTTTTGTTGAATTGTATTCATTTTTGGGGAACGAGGTTAGCGGGAATCGCTCAAAAATACTATTTTACGTATATGTTTCTTAAAAAATATTTGAAAAAATAATCAATTTTGTTAAAATCAGTACAATACCTGAAAAGTTGCAAAATTAAATTTTATAATTAAGTTTATGGTCGAAAAAAGAATGCCTGAAAATATTTTTTGATGAGCTTATTAGAGATTTTATGATTTTTATTGAACCCGGAGCTCAATCTTAGAAAAATTCTAGAATTCCAGAAATGTCCAAAAACTTTCAATTTTTCTGAAATATAGCCGATTTACTAAATAGCCGATTTACTATCTTACCCCCTTAAGGGAGTGGGTGTTGCAAATTTGAGCCTCTTCCGAGGCCATTTCCCGCCAAACTAGCAAAGGTGATATTCCAAAAACATTTGT
>SCLH01001237.1:169899-181786 GCA_004367855.1 Oikopleura vanhoeffeni
ATTTTTATTTCAAAAATAATGTTAACAATTATTTAAATTAGTCAAAAAATGTAAGTCTAACACTCCGAATTTGGAACCGCGTTGCTCAAGTTAATTATTAATCAGTAGATTATTCAATAATTAAAAAATAAATTTCAAAATTCCATAACCATATAAATTTATTTATATTTAAACACAAAACATGTTGTACTGAAAACATCAGCTCTAAGCTGATTAATTATTATAATAAGCGGACTAATACTTTAATTTATAGACTATAAGTTCAAACCGCAGTTAGCTGATTATAACAATAAATTATAGTCTTGCGGTACGTTTTATGATGATGAATCATTAAACTCCTCGAAAGTGAGAACAATCGAATACATATCCTCACGATGCATTTTCAAAGCTTCTTTCAAATTTTATGTGCTTTTCATATATATCTTAAAAGTGATATATCTAAGAAGGGGATTTACTGAATTTCAGATTCTCGCTGGAGCCAATTAGGGTTGTGAAAATACGGTATAATCTGAAGATATATCCCTTTATCACCTTTTGATTAATCTGTGAGATGTGGGCTGAGGGAGCCAATCCTAACACTCCTAAGACCCCTCCTAGCCACTCATTAGGCCGCTTTTCAGCCCACATCTCACAGATTAATCAAAAGGTGATAAAGGGATATCTAAATAGGGGATCGTTGGGCCTTTTATTTCGCGTTCGCGTTTCTCTTATTTTCGATGCGCTTATTGGTGAAAGTAGTGATATCCGATTCGCTTATTGGTCAAACGTGGGTCAAACGCGAACGCGAAAGTAGAGGCCCAGGGATACCAATCTTTGAATCAGGCATAAATTCAGAGCATCAATTTTGTTTTTAAACCCGAAAAAACAGAAAAGTTCAAAACTAGATGACTTTGTCAAGATCAATAATATACGTGACATATATGATATAATATGTCGGACTCTGCCTTTCAAAATTGCTTGAAGTCACCCTAAGCCAAATTAAGCTCTTATAATCCCACACGCGTCTGTGTATTTACCGAAAGGTTAATTTTCTAGGCCATCGAAATATTAACCATTTAATAACCATAAGACATTTGTTTCTCTCAAATAATAGTAAATCTCACTCAAATGAAAATTTCCCGATCTCATAAAAATTCTTTATCATGCCTGTAATAAACTGCTAATATCTCTGTTCCATCCTTTTTTTCCAGAATGTTCAAGTTCAACCGCTTTGATAAATTTCGTCAAATTGCGAATGTGGCCATATGACATTACTTGAGCAAATAATGAAATTTATCTATGTATCATCGAATGACAATACTGAAAAAGAAATCGTCAGAAATTGTCTTTACTGTTTTAATTCACGGTTAAAATCATAGATTGACTCTCACAACACTTTATTGTTTTAATACACTAATGTAACCAAAAATAACTGAGGTTGCATTTTTATCAATCTATGTTAACATTGATAACAAACCGGTGTGCAAGGTTAAAATTAAACTCACTTAAATCTCTAGATCTCAACCTACATAAACCTACGCATAAATAAAAAAAGGCATTTTTAGCAAATTTGACTTTTCAAGATTGTGAATGAAAATTATTTAATTAAATTCCACTCGTGGAAGCCCTAGAAGGGCCAATAGTATTGCCCACAATTCGGTATTGACAATGAAAAACAGCAGCTTTATTTTATCTTTATTTATTATTTAAATAAAATATAATATAATTGGTTAAAGTAAATTAATCTATGCAATTCAATTAATAGTTGGATCTTATTCGATTTAGTATTTTGATACCGTCGAGTCAAGGTTACTATAATCATAATTTTTTGTTTGTATTGACTAAGCTGTCTATATAATTATATGTGTGCATTCTTGCACATACATGTACTTGTACTTTGAAAATTCAGGATAAAATAAAAATATTGAAATTATTTTAAATGTGACAATTCAATATTTATTTCAGAAATATTTACAGCCAACAAAGTTCTTAGATATCATAAAAATACGACTAATATTGAAGTGAATTGTTTAAAAACCGTGTTCACAAAAACGTTAATTCGATATCCAATGAGTTCAAATGACAATGTTATAGCCGCAAAAAGAGCTCTTTCAAAAACTTTTTTTCACAGGCAAGATCACGTGGGAAAAGTGTGCCTCTCATTTTATTCTTAACCTGACATCAGAGTTCCACATGTGTGGCCACACCCCCTTAATTTCAAAAAAAAATTGCGAGAAAAAATAAGAAAATTAAAAAACTTTAAAAAACATAAAGTTAAAATAATAAAAATTTCAACAAATAAGCATTACTCACTATTTTCTCTATTAGTAGACTATTACTTTTTCATTAGTTTCAACTGAGTCTTGATCCTACTGATTATTCCTTCTCTTCAAAAATAAAATCGGATCAGTCAAAATATTATCTTTTTTAGAAAATTGACAAATTTTAAAAATTTACTGACACAATCTCACGATCTCAAATTGCTATTATTAGGACAAAATGAGCGATAAAAAATTAGTCGTAAAAAGACGACCTGTATTAAAAATTACACTTTTTAACCTTTTGTCTAATTAATGAAGAGGCGTCAAGTGAGGATAAGATCAATTTATTAAAGAAAATGCTTTTTTATTATTTTGAGATAAAAAAGCATATTTCAAGATTTTCGGTACCTACGTTTTTATATTTATCACCAAAAGTTGAGTGGTAATTCATCTTTAAAAATTTGAAACAATAATCATTTGACAAATTTCAGATAAGCGATATTTATGCTCTATCATAAATCAGCACATGAAAATTAAAGCTGAATTTCAAGTTTAATTTTTAGATTTATGGAATCAATACTTTGATAGTAATCTTCACTATAAAATGAGGGAGTGCCGAAAGCCCTTGTATCATAAGCCTCTTGTCTGAATGATAAGAAATAATCATCTAAAAGAGGTTATCTACGGTAAAAAATATTCCCATGCTTCAAGTCAAGTAGCTAAAATTTATTTTTATAGCATGTATAAAAGCTTAAGATCTGTATTTACTAAATGAGTCGATTTTTTTAATTTGTTATATGACTTGAATTTTTATATTTTTTAATTTATTTTTTTTGCCGCATTCATATTTTTTAATAACCAGGGTACAAAAGGCCGGTGAAAAACAGTCAAATAGTTTCATCTTCGAAAATAATTTAGTATTCTTTAGAACACGTGAAGAATAAACCTCCTGGTTTTTGTTCGAATATTTATGGGATTTTAAAAGGCCTGCTTAGATCTTATCCTCCTATTTTTAGGATCGTATAAAAAAATTAAATTTTATTAAAATGTTGTTAGAAAACAAAAAAACTGAGGAACAGTTGCGCTGAGCATATTTTCTATAGTCACTTTTGAAATGCTAGGCCTTAAAAATTGACGGAAAACGTTCATCGGTTAATAATCATTATTAGAAAAAATAGGGAATTTTGCATTATTTTAGACCTTATGACAAACATGTAACATATTATATGTTAATTCTTTTTTTTATCGAATTTTGTCAAAAAGATACATTTTTCAAGATTTTTTAATCAAATGTTTTTTGCTGAAAAGATAATGTATTTGATATGAATCATATCATATGATGATTAATCCCCATTATTTAACTACCGTTATGTACTAAAATCATGTAAAATGAAATCCTTACACGCTTATTTCAGGTTCTTCAAACTGCTTTTCTGCAAATTTTCTATGATATCTTTTCCTTGAATCATCAACCCGTGTCCAGGAGTTAATCTGCAGCTTTCATATTTCCCAAGTTTGTCGGGCGTAAAAATGTCATTCACCTTTCATTTAAATAAATCTCATTAGAATAAACAAGCGTTTCTAAACAAAAAAAATATTCAAATTTTGTCGACGGTTACATAAATAAATCTAACATAACTATTTCGTTTACGGTATCAATTTGCAGAACTATTCAAGCGTTACAAATTATTTTGAATGATGCTATTTGGCCCTATCTCCTGCTTGAATATCATGCTTCTGACAACGTGTATATCTTTTTATGAAAATCTCATATCTTCAAAAAGTTGTGCGTGACAAGTTTGAAGATCAATGGTAGATCTTGAGCTTTTAAAGCTTGGTAAGCTGAGCTTTAACGATGATGAACTATACTTTCACACAATGTTATGATAAGAATCAGTCTGACCGGATTATTTGTATTAAAATTCGACCAATAATATGATAGAGAAATTATAAAATATACTTCATATTTAACTCGTAGACTTGATTTCTTCCATCCAGCTGCTATTCACAATTTAATCGTATTTTTTGACGCTTAATCATTAATGGGACGAAGAGAAGTTAGTAAGAAGTTCATCGATGATAACTTTAAAACATAAATGGAATTGTGTGCGTTTTACATTTGAAAGATTCGTCTGTATTACAGTACTTATTTTATGCAAAAAAATTTAAATCCTCAAAAAAAGCCTTTGAGCGGGATCAAAAAAAAATTCTAAGACTTTTTTTTCATCACACCAAAGCCCAAAAATGATCACGTGACCGTTTATTTAAGGAATAAGGTTGGTAAAAGTAGAACTGTTTTTTTTCCAAAATTGCTTAAATCAATTTTTGAAAAAAGTGAAGTGGTTTTTTAGAAGTTTTCAAGATTTTTTCCATGACACCAACGTCAAAAACGAACACGTGACCTTCGAATTAAGAAATAAGGTTTGTTCAAGTACAACAAATAGTACTCAAATTACGCCGAAAAATTTTGAGGACTAATAAACACATAATCTGGAGATTTGAACATAAACGGCATTTTCCAAAAACGTCAGTGATCTTATTTTTTAAGAAATATGGATTTCTTTATGACATATTTCAAACCTTATTTTTGGATTATATCGTCACGTGATTTCATTCGGAATTTGGTGTGATAAGAAAAAGTCTTTAAAACGTTTAAAGTTCATCAACAAATGTTTTTGACGTAATTTGAGTACTTTTTCAAATTACCGTATATGGTGTATCGTATATCAAATTACCATTCATCTTAGAGACTTGTAAGTACCCATCAAAAGAATCGGAAGGGTCGACTTTTTGATGACAATTTTAGCAACTATGGGTCAATTATGTACTGAAAGGCGCCAGGAGAGCAAAATCTCTCTGTGAAATCTGACCATTTTTGTCTCTAGTGACCTTTAAGTACATAATTGACACATAGTTGCTAATATTTTCATGAGAAAGTCGACCCTTTCAATTATTCTGGTGGTACTTGCAACTTTATACGATGAAATTGACCTTGACCTTGAACGAGAAATAAAATATCCCACAACAATTTAAGAGCCATTTTACTAGAGACTTTTGTATAAAAAATTATAATTATTTTTAGACAGAGTTGCAACTTTTTATTTTATTATCCCCATTGAATGCCTTTATATGCGTTTAAAAAAATGTTTTTTTAATTGTTTAGCAAATTGGGCAAGTCTGGGTACAGACTCATTTCTAAAGTCTACGAGTGAAGGTATCAAGATGTACTTAACCCATAAACGCATACTGTGTCAATTGTCACGGAATTATTTTGGGTGCATGAATCACTGCAAAATTAAGGCATCTGCTAGCTAGTATTTGTAATAGCTATAAACAGTTTTAGCTAAAATTTTTACTTGATTTCAAAGCTAGTGATTTTAAAGGGGTCGATAGTAAAAATTTTTTAACTTGAAATGTATAAATTTAAGATTTTGAACTTAAACCGGCAAGAAAAAGAGTTCTATAGCATAAAATTCCAATTTTTTTGCAGGATCAGATTAAATAAATTTAATTCTTTAAAATGAATTAAAAGTTATTTTTTGCATGTAAATTATAATCGATCAAAATATTAATTTGCTAGACATTTAAAAGATGTTTCAAAATGTGATTTTTCATGAATCATGATGTCATTACATTTTTCAAATTATTATTTTGCGCAAAAATTATTCTTAGATCAGATATTCTTATGATGGTTAATTTATAACCATTTAGCGAGAAGTTTGTCAAATTTTGAGTTCTAGAACTTTTCGTTTAGGTTTTTGTAATTTGAAAATATTTATACATTTTACTATCGACTCATTTCAAAGCCAATAAAGGCTATATTTATTAAAGCTTGCAGACTGGTAAATTTCCGATTTTTCTCAAAATCGAGTTAAAAGTACTCTCACCTTAATTTTTGGCGTTAATTCTCTCGACACAGTACGATATAACCAAACGAATCCAGGTTTAATGCATTTAAATAATGAAATTAACAAAACAAAAACAAATGGAGGCAGCGTAACTCATTGGGATCAGAATTTCATAAATTAGGTTACTTTGAAGTGATTTAAACAGAAAACCTTTCAAGTGGCCTTTGAAGTGCTTCAATTAGAGTTTTTATACCAAATTGTGACCAAAAATTCCCTGGAATTATTTTGAAAATAAGCTTGCAGGGCGGAAAGGCTAAACTTAACAAAACTTCACCATAAATTTTGATCAGTACTGTAAAAAATAGCACTGATGATGACAACTTGATTGTCGAAATATATCTCCCTTTCACACTTTTCTTAAGATCTCGGCCCTGTGTGGTAACGTAGTGCAAAATGGTATCTGAGTGAGCTAGTTCGGCCAGCTAGTTACCACACATGGCTGAGATCTTAAGCAATGTGTGAAAGGGGGATATATCATACATGTTACAAAAAATATTCACTTTATTAAAATTTTTTTATAAATTTAGATCGTTATTTCTGTCCAATTATTTATAGCTTGCCGGCGGCTCATAAAAATGATATTTATCTATCTGATAATAAATTTTAGTTTTGGTTGAAATTAAATTTATGATTAACATTTAAATTTCCATAGTTTTTAAAACAAAAATAAATGTACAATAATAGTAAATGAAAACTCAAACGAAAATTTAATGTTATGGCCTGTCTACTAAAGTAATAACGAACAATTTAAGATATCAATTACAAACGAAAATACCAAATAAAATGTTAAATATACCACCGCAATGTTCGAAATGATGTTTTTGTACTGCGAATGATTTTTAATGAAAATTTCTTTGATGTACAGGCAACGTCAAAATGTTATTTATTAAATTGTGTGCGTTTTTCGTAAAAACTAATCATCTGAAATGGTCGTTTAAAAATATCAGTTTCTTTTACAATAAAACATCACATTTAAATATTACTTATTGATTACCAATGTCTGTTCAAAAACAATAATTTCAAACATGATTTGCGATGAGGCTATGAACCAGAGTGAATTCCAACTTAGGTTTAATATTTATCAATAAAATTGGTAGTTTTTTCAAAAAGCATAACGAACCAATCAGTGGCATCTTCAAGCCATATTAATAGCCAGGTGAAATCGAAAACTCTTCTGCTATGATAATTTTTTTGATGAAAAAATATGATTTTTTAAATCAATAAATCATGACTTTCTAATAAATATTTTTATAATTTGTAAATCGATATATATATAATAGATTCAAAAACGATTAATCAAAAGAGACGCGCTTTCGAGGCTGTCTTAAACAAAATATATGCCAAAGTTTCAATTCAGCATATTTTAAGATGACAGTTTTATCAAATCCACATCAAGGTTTTTTGAAAGTAATTTATTAGGAAAATCTATTTGAATATGTCCCCTTTATCAGTAAATCCAGATAAGGCAAATTCCGTCAGTAATCGGTATGCAAAATGCTTCAACTATTTTCAAATCGTTCTTTTACTGCCTTTTCATAGAAAAGTTTTTAATCACTTTTATGAGGTCAAATATTTCAAAATCCAACGGAAATTTCATGCCACTTCATTCATAGTGTTCTGTTTCGAATATATATTTGCATGGGAAACTTAAGACTTGAATTTTGTTCTAAGGGGGTAGTGTCCCCTAATAAATTTTAAACATTAATTTACAAACAGTGAGACTCTGATATTTCACATCTAATTTCAAAACATTTTCTACTTGATGGACCTGCATAAAATTTTATTTCATTTTGTCAAACAAAATGCAGATAAATCATTCAGTACGCCATGGCGTGGCAGACGATCAAATTTTCATAATTTGTAAATTCTCGAAATAATACATTACGTAAGGTAAATTTCATGGTAATTTTCAACTGATTCGGCGCTAGAGCACGTTCTAGCTGGTTAAAAGCCGAGAGACGACCACCAATCGTGTTTTCCAGGTTGAGTCCCATATTATACAGTATTATTTATGTTTATTTTTAGAGAAGACGACCCCTAAATTACAGGGAAAATAATTTCATATCAAAATTTCGGTAAAATTTAAACATTTTTGGAACGAAAAATGGAAAAAGTGTCTTTTTAGTCATACATATTGGGTGACCCAATTTTGGTCATATCCCTTTATCACTTTTTGCTAAGATTCCGTAGCCACTACTCATTTTAACGTGTGATTTTAAAGTTGTGGCTACGCAATCTAAGCAAAAAGTGATAAAGGGATATATTTTGGTCATATACATTTTATATAGTTTCTTCATTTTATTAGTCCGTCGTTCACCTCTGACGTTTTCTTGACGCACTGCAAACAAACTCTACATTTTTCTAGGCCGAATCAGCAGGGAGCAGCTTCCTGGGAGCTTTTCAAAAAATCACACAGTATGTGTTTTTTTACTTGCGAAATGGGAATTGTCATTTAGGTGATTACGGCCAATTAAAAATGGTAAACTAGGTGGATTATATTTCAAACCCTTGACATCGGCTATAAATGGCTTTTCAAAATAAAATTCACTTAGTTACTATTTTTAATTGGCCTAATCACTTAAATGACAATTTTATCTTCGCAAGTAAAAAAACACATACTGTACTTTAAAAAATCCGATGTGTAATTTAATATTTCGAGTTATTTTATGCCCCGAAACATGATTTTTAGGCAATGAAAATAAATCTAAAAATGGCAATTCATGTCACATTTTGTCTGTTTGATACTGATGCCAAAAACTTCCACATTTTTTATATCTAAATATACAGATATAACTCAGTTAGATATAACTCAGTAATACAGATAATTATACTCTTAGGTACCAAGCAAAAACAATATTAAAAAACGGGCGTTAGTTACACCGTGTAACACGTATACCCGAGGATATAATGATTTGTATTTACTGAGTTATTTCTGGTCATTAAAATGAACAACGTATATCCCTTTACGAGGAAGGTAGATATTTTCTAGTTTGATTAAGTACATTCGTACTACTTAACGTACATAATGTACTAGACCAAACTAGAAAAAATCTACCTTGCTCGTGAAGGGATATTTGAAACCTCATTTGTAATTTTTTTAACCTAGTTTATACAGTGCATATATACAGTGCATATATGTTTGAAACGTGTGATATTTTAAGGGTCATTTGAAACTAGATTTCCTGAAAACTGCTGCATACACATGTGAACAAAAATAATTGACCTTTAATCTTTCTTCTTAGTTACTTTACACTTTTTCTACAAAATACCTAAAAAGTATATTTTTCATTTTTCTCTCATCAGTCATTGTTCTCAAATAATCTGTACCTCTTTCAATCCAACGACATTAAAATCTACACTTGACCCTCAGAGTGATAAACCCTGCCTCGGCATTTATTTTGTGAATCACGATTTTTATGATACGAGAAATAAAGAATAATTGTAGCTATGTTTCTATAAGTGCAAATATTACCGTAAAAATTCACAGGACTTGCGATTTTCTAATTTTTTATTTGCACTTTTAAAATCATAAACAAATTTTATTACGCTGATGCTTTGGTACATTATTATCTATACAAATTTGAAAACTGTAGCATGGCCCATGCTGCATGGGCTATAAATGATAGCCTATGATTTAAAGTTGATAAATACGATCAACTCGGTCCTCAACTCGTCTACTATCATTTTGTAAGGAAAGCAAAATCAGAGCCAATCAGAGACGCGTATTCAATCAGCGCTATTAGCGGTGGGCCCCTAGTGGACAGTATGAGTCGGTGTCGAGTGTACCCATTTGGGTAAATTAAGCATGCTGGTGCTTTCTGTACCCGAATTGGTCTGAATCTAAATTTTTTATTTAGACCAATTTGGGTACAATTGGAAATTATTTTGCAAAAAGCGAAAATTGATCAATTAAATTTGAAGAACATTGAGATAATTTCAAACGTCAGTACTACTCATTCAAGAAAATATCAAAAACAAAAAAAAAAGTCTGGAAAGTTTGATAATATAGTGTTTCCGAGTCGGTGATCTAGTTGTACCCATTTGGGTACGCTAAGCACGCCCGTGCTTCCGTACCCAATTGCGTCTGCATTTTTTTATTCGACCAATTTGGCTACGGAAAGCACGCCCGTGCTTTCCATACCAATTGGTCTGAATGAAAAAATATGTTGTAAAACCGCAGTCGTCATGGATTAGTGCTCATTAGGGTGGTTTAAGAATTTTACAAACTGCACTGAGCACAGTAATAAGGCATAACTTTATGCACCGCATAAGTAGAGTCAGCTACCGGGAGACTCATCTGCAAAACTAACACCTTAACCCGGATTCTAGGAGTTTTAAGGTCAACTTCTTTCCAGAGAAGAATGATTCCGACCATTGAAAAAAAAATTGTTGCAGCTTCCAACGGTGGTTCACAATTAGGTGCCATGAAAAAACAAGCTTTCGCAGATAAGTTCTCCGGTACTGACCCTACTTATGGGCCAGAAGTTATTGCGCCTTATGCACTGTGCTCAAGTTGCAGTCCGGTGGAATTCCTCAACCCACCCTAAATGACGCATAACCTGACGATGCGTTCTTCACAATATTTTTCATTCCAGACCATAATTGGAGTACGAAAGCACGAGCTGCTTTACGCTACCCACCTTAACAAAGTATAGGGAGGACAAAAAAGTCGATTGGCCAATTTGGGTACGGAAAGCACGCTCCCGTGTTTCCACCTAGGCAATTTAAACCTAATTTTGAACTATTTTAATAAATAAATACTAATTAGGTGATAAGACAAATATAAAAAAATTGTAGTACCCTGAAATATTATCGTTTTGCATGCCATAACTTATTATTATCTTGCAACTTTTTACTGTATTTGCCATATAAAATAAATTTCGTCGTCTTGGTACGTATCAGTTAAGCTGAAATGCAGGAAATTTCATGGTCAATTTTGACGAAAATATCAAATTTTGTATTGATAAATTTTATTTGACCAGGAAATTATTTTGTTAGCAAAATATTGATGCGATAGTATTGCAGCGATGATGATGAAAGTGCTATTTTTTGAAAATATTGAAGAAAATTTGAATGAATTTTTGATAAAATTGAGTTGTCATTTTGAAATTTTGCTAAAGTATGCTAGGAGAAGCATTAAAAATCCTTGGTAGTGATTCGCTTAAAATTCAACCAATGAGAATCAAGCTTAAATAATGTTTTATCTGAAATTATCCGTGCATTGAAAATTTCACAACCTCGGAAACCAAAATGTATGCCCAAAATAAAACGAAAACTTAATAATTCAAAAAATAAACAACAAAATGATGAAAATTTTTCTTTCTTTATTTCTCATTATCTCATTTTTTGATTTTTCAATTTACCTTTTGGGACAATTGACCAAAATTCTGCTGAACTCTTTCATATTTGGAATCTACAATGAAAGTTCTTTTTGCGTCATCCCCGTAAAGTTGTCCCGTGTCTTCTTGCTGAATAGCTCGGCGGAATTCCTTCGAAGCCAAATGATACTTTTCCATACTCATTTCAAGCAGCTTTACAAGAATCTCAACTTTGAAATTTAAATTAACTTCAGATGGTATTTTTCAAGGAGATTAATTCAATCTTATGGAATTTCAGAATTAAAAAGTCGTTAAACGTAAAGTTCACCAAGAGTTTGTTCAAAAATTATATTAAATTACTAATTTTGGGTCGGTTAGAATATTATCCGGTCCACCTAACCATGTTACAGATATCCTTTTC
>SCLH01001238.1:0-10114 GCA_004367855.1 Oikopleura vanhoeffeni
AAAAAACCTCTATTTTGAGAATCGCAGGCTTTTAAAAGTTGATTTCAGCACCATGGACAGATAAATTTTTCAGCGAATATTTTTAAGGTCAAATTTTGTAGTGACCTCAAAAGGTCAAATTACCAAAAATGACACCTAGGGGTCATTTTACATATTATATGAAAGGACATTTCATGACGATTCCAAAAATATAAAATTATTTTTTGATTTAATATAACCCAGTTGTGACGAAAAGCGGAATTTCAGCAATCAAACCCTTTAAAAATCGATGACTCGTTATCCATAAGCACTTGATAGTTGATTTCATTACCACTCGGTCTAGAAATCATCAAATCAATTTTGTTTTAAATCTTTCTGGGAATGTTTTTCGTCAGTCATGTTATCATAATAACAATCATTATTATCATATGTTAGTTAAAATAATTCGAAAAATGATTTTATCACTCAATTATGTCTAAACAAACTTGCTTTAAAATCTCGCAAAAACATAAACTTCATTGATTAAAAAATTACCTTAAATCGACCCATGCTTAATTGTGTTAAAACTTGTCACGAAATAAATCAATTCTAAAAATATAAAAGTTACTCAAAAAATAGCTTTCAAAATTTATTCAACGACAGGTTCTAAAACAATCGCTTCTTTCAAAGTCATCTCTACAGTCGACCATGAATTATATGCATCATTGACCAAGCAATTAATACCAGTCAAGCAACCCGAACAACAACAACTATATCTTCGAGCTTCTAGCTTGTCTTTACTCATGAATCCATCTTCTCTGATCAATCTTAAACTGAACCAAGTTTGAATACCAGACATTGTTTTATGAATAGCATCTAAGAAAATGTTAAGAGTTCGTTTGATAATTTTCATTTAATACTCACTTAACCCGTTTGGTTCGATCCATAAAATTTTCCTCCGGCGGAGATAAAACTTATCTCGGCCAGTCCACCTTGTTGTTAAGTTTTCATCAGCCAAGTCAAACGGCAAATCACCAGGAAACTTAGGATGACTTGATAGATAATCGAATGCGTCCTTCGCTGTATTCAAACCAGTAAAATTAACGGGGTCGCGCCTAGACATATCAGACTGCCAATCAACAAGTAGTTTCTTGGGCAGTGTGAACATTGAGTCAATTTCACACTAAAAAAATATTATATTTTGTGCATTCAAGACTTATAAGAGAGATTGTATTCAAGGGTGACAAAAGCTAAAAACTTACTCCTATCATTATTAGGATACCTTTCATATTACTGCCCCACAAAAACCCGCCCTTATCTATATCGGCCCAATGCTTACCTTCCCATGAGACTGGCCCGAAAATTACAAAGAACTGACTCATTGATTACCATCTTTCACATCGATACCAGTCCTAACCGCCTTACTGGACAATTTCAATTAGTCCAAACTGCCCGCAATACTATGCAGATTTGTTTATTTAAATTTGTTAGTTAAAAAAAGGATACAAATAAAAAGTTAATCACCTGGGCTGAGCAGCCATCGGCCACAAAAATAACGTGCCTTCTCGGACCAATGATTGGAAATACATCATTCAACGCGCTTTTTATTCCCTCGGATGTGTAAGACCAATTCGCGATTTTCGATTCATCTGCCATGACGAATAGATGTGCTTTCATGAAACGACCTTGAATTTTAAGTTATCGTGAATGTTAAAAAAGGTTAAGTATTTTTAGGGTTCGTACCGGGGAAAATTTCAGTTTTCAGAAAAATAAACTTAAATAAGTATTTTGGGTATTTAATAAGACGAACGCTTGAAAAAATCATATGAAAGTATATATTTTGACCAACCTGTATGACGACATTTCCAAGTTATAAGAACGCCAAGGAGCGGGAATCCGCGACGTCTGAAGTGCATCGACTGAAGCTCCCGATTGTTGGATTGAAGGGGGCGCATGGCCTGGTCCAAGCGGACAACTACATTATCTTCATCAAGAACTGTGACAATATGACCTTCTTGTGACATACTTTTGAGCGTTTTGATATAGTTGTTCTGTAACTGGACTATTTGCTTGTGCAGAGGAAATTTCGATTTTTTCACCCATTTAAATAATGCTTCAGTAAATTCATAAATGTCCGAGAATCTATCAATAACTTCCGAAATCTTGTCTACAGAATTAACTTGCCATACTTGATATCCAAAGTATAAATCTTCAGGATCGTAAAATGCTTCGATTGTTGAACATTCTATTTTACGACGAAGAAACGCAAGAGTACCACATTGATCGCAATTGAATTCTAGGCATCTATACGAACGAATTTCAGGGCTACAAAGTACCAACTCGGAAATGCATCCATGGTTGAAAAAAAACTCTCTTATCATGATGTCAGGATGTTGTTCGATAGAGCGGGTAAACTTTCTTAATTGGTCACAGTGAACACAAATTGCACTTTCCGTACATGATCTGTTAGGCTTCAAATGTTTCCATAACTTCAAAAGTTTTCTCAAGGCAGATTCTGACACATCTATTTGAGTATTAGCAATAAGATTTTCGTATGTTTGTCTTACTGAAAATCGAAGAAAGCGAAATCGAACGTTCTCTTCACCGTTTACTGTACAGCTTTGATCTATTTTATCACTCATTATTGAATTAATTGGATCTTCGAGAAATCGTCGAATAGACTGATTGCGTTCAGAGTACATTGGCGAATCAAACCTATCATTTCTTGTCGACTTGGGCAAATCGATAACTGCTAAACCGTTCGTAACTGAAAGACTCAGTTTCCATTTTAACTTGCTTGCTTCGACCTGCGTTAGTCCTAAGGCTTTGAAATCATCAACATCAAACTGATCGAAATTGCTATTAAAAGGTGTCGGACCGTTCAAAAAGCCAAATACGATCAATTCCATCGTTTTTAAAACTTTGTTTTGTTCCTTGGTTGCTCTCGAAGACCTAAAAACATCAGTTATTTAACTAAAATTTTAAGAGAATGAAAATATCAAATTCGGTAAAAGGACCTTTCTTAATTTTTACTTACATTATTTGTTTGTCAGCAATTCCTAAGCCTAAGAATTTCAGTACATTCTTAGATAATAATAAAGCCACTTGATGCTCAACATTTCTTCCATTTAATGAAAACATTGAAGAATTTGCATCAATATCCATATCTTCAACTTCTGGAGCACGTTGAGCAGGTTGTACTCTCGGTCCTTATCGAGGTTTACTATTTTTGTAGAGACTAATTGTTTGTTTATCATGTGATAAAAATAAATATACATGACTAATTATTCTGAATGAGGTGTTTTTATTAACAATGCATTGTACAAGAAATTGGCATTTTGCATATGTTCGACGTTATAAGTAAACCTTCCTAAATCAACCCGTGGTTGCCGACTCTCAATTCTTCTAACAAGCCGATCATAAATCTGCTGATTAATAGGTCTTGACTGTACATTCTTCTGTCTTGCTGGTGTCAGTCCCTTAAAAGTTTGAATAAATAACTTTAATAGTTCGATATGAGTGTCCGATTTCATGAAACAAATTTCAACTTACAGTATGTCACGTTTTTGCCTTCTTTTTTCCAATTCGCATAAATCTGAATTCCACCGTTTTGATAGGTGCAATTTACAAAAGACGTAGGTAATTGCCAAAATTGATCGTTCTCATTGGCGGATAGCAAGTTATGCAAATTGGAAAAAAGAAGACAAAAACGTGACATATTGTATTTTTCTCAAAATTCTCTCAAAATAGTTTGAAAATCTTGAAGATTTAGCAAAAATCACTTTTGACCTCGGACACCCTTAGTTGAATGAATAATTATTTAAAAAAAACTTGTTTAGACATATTTGAGAATAAAAACAACTTATATTTAAAAAGAGGATCTTTAGGCATTCCTTTATCGCGTTCGAACTTATTTTCGAAGCTCTTATTGGTCAATGAAATTATATCCGGTGCTCTCATTAGTCAAACTCGAAAGTAGAGGCCTAGGGATACCAATCTTTTACGTATTGTTACTGATATTTTTAATGATAGCTGATGTAAACTACTGACGCATTAAATTTATTTTCATTTTGTCCTGTAAAATGTTAATAAACATTTTTGAAAGGACAACCCCTGGGCTCAATGGTGCCGTTTGTAGACCGATATCTACTATAAGCACCGACCACAAATTATTCATAACTGTAATTTAATGTTGACAGTTATGAATTGGACAAATACTACGTTAATACAGAATATTATGAGATGATGAACTGGCATGATGAACGAATATCGTAGGTAAAAACAATGTAAAATCACCCTTTCGCGATAATTTTGCAAAAACGATCTTAATAATAAAAGCTCCCCCAGGGTTTCCGTCCTGTTAACTTCTTTTTTAAAATGTTCATACAAAGATGCTTGAAACGATCCATAATTAGTTACTAGGTTATAACACAATGCACTATGGCTTCAAATTAATTATATCAAAATCCGCGTCCTTTTAAAGCACCTGGCAGTGAAAAAGACTGTCCTATTAGCGGCACTTAACTCCGTTTACAGTAGTTAAATGTAATATAATTTAATTTTTAGCCGAGAAGATGTACACTGGAACTTCGTTCCAGAGGTGTTATTACTTTTACCAACTTATGGCATAACGGTATACAAAAACTACAGTGAAGTCCGTTTATCAGGACGTATCGATTTATAAGTAGTGATCAACGGACCTGGCAAAATTTCAGAGAAAGAGTGCGTCCTGATAAACGGACCCTGGCTAAGTTTATTAGTCGAGGTGGGTTTTATCGGTGCATCTTGATAAACGGACTTCACTGTAATTTTTTTATACCGTTACATTTTTTTGTTTGTTTTATTTTAGAGGTAGGTCATACAAAAAACAAGGTCAGAATAAAATATCAAATTTTCTGCATGACTCCCCTTCTTATTTGAAAAATAGGCCGGTCAATCAAACGCTACCGCTCGATGTGCCGAAGGGGACGACCTACCTGGGTGGGGCCACACCTGTATTAAGAGGCTTGACCAATTTCACCCATGTGAGGAAGTTTTCTAAGGTTTTCCGTCCTTATACTGGCTCCCAAACATTTTTTTTAGCAGCGATGCATCGGGCTGCATAGGTGCGGGGACTGTCGTCGTTCACGCATATACTCACTGAACCATCTAAAGACCCAGACAATCGGTCTTACCCTACCCCTTCTCCGCTCTGTTTTTACCAGACCCTCAAAAACTGCCACGGACTGTTTTGACGATTTGAATAAGAAATTTAAAAAAGTCAAAAAAACATATTATTTTTCAAAAAAAATATTTTTTACTTTGACTTTTCAACTTTTTACGTTAACGTCTCAAACCAATTTCTGCGAGACGCACCCCTTTAGCCATTCGGCTCCGCCGCTGAAATGACAACATGGGTTCCCGAGTACAAAATTAACGAATTTGTGATTTTTTTTGAGTTTATTTTTCTGTGTTGAAAGGGAAATAGTTGTGGTCCAATCAGAATGGCGCATTCGGATAGCAAAAAAAATAAGGTTTCAGTATAAGCCAATCAGATCACTTTTCATTATAAAATAACAAAAACAACACCAAAAGTTTACTACGACATCAAAAATTACTTCAATTTTCGTTTCCTGATAACGGGTCAGTATCTAATAATAAATAAATCATATTTTCATTATTTCCAATCGTCTGAAGATTGACCCATTATGATAACGCTAGATTTCCTCATCGCAATATTTAAAATTCATATTGATAAAATCCCCCTTAGGGCTATTTTGAATTAAATTACCTAATTATCCTCTATACAAAATTTGACCTCTTAACATATTCGGCTGGGAAATTTAACTTCTTATTCCTGCTTAGCTAATCCAGTTACATAAGCAGCTGCTGATTTCTCAAGATTATAGACTGGTTTTATTTAGCCCCGAACATTCCCTCATAACTTGCTGCATATACATGCAGAATAAAATAATTTTACATTTGTTTGAATCCTCATAAAATTTCCCTTTCAATGATATAATACTGACCCCATGATCGGTGTCATTTTGGTAAATTTGACTTTTGGGTGTCATTACAAAAATTTGACCCTGTAAATATTCTGCTGGAAATTTTAACTGTTTGGTGCTGCTTAATCAAGGTCTAAGCCTGCGATTCTCAAATATAGAGTTTTTTAATTTAGGCCCGAAATGACTCACTATTGACATTACTGGGGTCATTATTTACACAGAAAAATAATAATTTTTCATTGGAATCCTTCATAAATTTCCTTCATATGATTCGTAATAGACCCCATAGGTGTCATTTTGGTAATTTGACTTTTGGTCATATTACAAAATGACCCTGAAGAAATATTCGCGAACGGAAAAATTTTAAGACTTTGGGGCAGAAATGAACTCCTTGGCCTACGATCTTGTAATATCGAGTTTTAGATTAACCGGTAGATTACCGGTAACCGAGTGGTGTCGATGCACCAAACCCGGCCCAAGTTGGGTCCTGAAACCTTCCTTGGTTGCCTCCAAAAAATTTAATTTGTTGATATCTGTTCGCCTACACATTCGGTACCAAACGGCACGATATGGTCAACATTCCAATTAAGGAAAGCCTCAGTAGGCAAGTTTGACTATTAGATAGACAGTCATTTAGCATCAAAGCTATATATCGTATATTCGATACGTTTCATGTTCCTGGTATTTTTGCCCACTTTTTTAGCAAATTTAATTAAATTCGGCTTTGAAAGAGAACGATAAGTGTCTTATAGATCGCATCAAAACTGAGCACAATATCTAGTGAATAAAATTAATAATATAAGTGCCGAATCGAATTTTTATATTCTCGATAACTGAATGTGTTTAATATATCAGTTATTTGTTAAAAAATGTAAACTAATCGTTCTGAATTTGGACCATTTTTTTCTCAACTTTATTTTCTCCAATGTTCCCAGTTGAGCTATCTAATATACTCACTATGGTGTTCTCTAAAAGCGCCGAATTACTATAAAAAATGTTGTGCTATAAAAAGTGGCATAAATATACAGGGTTGATAAATCCTCAAAACTCGACTAAATGTGATTTTCAGAAAAACTGAGAATACACAGTATAAAAAAGTCACCAAGCTTAAGAAAGATGCAGATAGCGTTCATAGTGAGAATGAATATTCTCGCTGTATTTTCAGACACATTATCAATACCCACTGATAATTCATGCGAAGAAAATTTGGAATGTCAAGTTATTTTATGACTTAAAATTAATCGTATCTTGCTCATTTGACAGATATCTTTAGACGATGATAATTTCAATATTACCACCAATGTAGTTTTACAGTGGTCGCACCTTTATTAAAATTTTTACGAAAAATTAGAAATTCACTTATAAACATAATAAACAGTTCTTCCTAACCGTTTGGCGTTCATGTGATACAAGTAACAAATTTACGCCTACCTAAATTATAAAAAGCGAAAAAAAAATCACCAATCGGCGATTCAAAAATGTAAAATTCTCGTTAAACGATTCTTTTCCGCGAACATTTGTTAAAATCCCCGATAAATTTCAGCCAAATCTGACAATAAATTAGTTACTTATCCGACAGTGAACCTGTGCCGCCCTTGTAATCGCTCAGAAATTAAAAAGCTTCCGGAAGCACCGTTACCAACAATTGGAGTTTCGCGTACCGATGATTTTATACTCTAGAGACAAATTGGTTTAGTTAACATCGACCGAATTATCCGTAATGTATCAGTTATTAACTTAACCAAGCGTATCTCTTGCTTTTGGTATTTACAAATTACGTAATTTCTAAAGTTTTAAACTGTCAAATTAGATACTTTGCCTGAGAATCACTGGTATTGTTTTTTTCTGTTACTCAACATTTGATAATGCCATCAAACGAAAAAATAAAATTTATATCGATATTACTTATAAATTAAGATATTAAACTTGAGTGATGATTACCAAAAAATAATATAAATTAACAATAACACAGCTAATTAACAAAAAATCATAAAATATATCATAATCGATTAACAGTCCACAATAGCTATACAAAAAATTAAGAATCGTTGGATGTAAGTTTGATACGAAATAATAATCGGTTAACCGCTAGATATTTTAATGTAAATTTGGTTAATCCATTGCGCCCCTAGCGTTAATATTAAGATTACGCGAGACCACATCCATTGTTGGCAGTTGAGTTTATTATAATTTTTTAGTACGCACTACCCGCTCTAATCTAACATTTATTATTCATGGGTATCGATGAAATATACGTATCCCGAATTCTTCGTACGTTGTTAAGCACCAATCTTTGTATTTAATCATTATCACGAGCAGTTATTGAGCTCAATCTGTGACAATGCACTAACATGGATCTTATAGAAGCTTGATTATTAATTTTCCAAACGCGAGTTCCATTCTGAAGATTTTGCCTAAAAATTAGGACTGCGAAATTGTCCGAAACTATATTCGAAGGTTTTAAAAGCGTTAAATTCGCTGACTTTTATTTTATCATTTACATGTTTTAAAATATTGATATTATTTGGTTTGAAGAACTTACTTAAAACGATCTCCATAGAATAGTCCGAGAACCTGGGTAATATAGGAAGATGTATTGTGCCGATCGTTGACTTATCTTCAATATCCGGTTGGTCATATTTATTAAAAGGACCACGCTAATTATAATGTCTTAAAAATCATAATGATAAATTGAAACGATACCCTTGGACAGAGCTCTTCTTGAATTGATGCATCTAAATGCAAAATTTCGTCTTTTTTCAAATATAACTTTAAAATATGTTTCATTTTCCGCGTCATGTTATTTGGGAGATATGCCATTTTCTCAAGTCTTAATCTAATTAAATAATTTTCGAACTTAAAATGCGTGTAGAAAAGTTGAATATAAGCTAGTATCAATTTATTTCTAAGTATTCTCGTATAATGAAATTACTTTTACTGGCTTTTCAACTTTTTCATTTTCAAGTTTAAATTATTGTATCAATTGGTAAACTGTGCGACGAAAATCTGCCTTTAAATCAATCGCCAACATTGAATCCTATGAGGCGGAAATGAATAATTTTTAACAATATACTTCTCAAACCTGATATCATGAGATAAAGTTAAACTTCATTGTCATAACGACTAATCAATAACAATAACAGTATAGAGTTTAAACAGAGCATCTGCCCATTTTGATAAATAATATCTTTCTTACTCCATATGACTCGGGTTGTATCATCCGTAATGTTGTCACATAACAATTTTAAGTTTGCGGAATAAACAGAAAAGTTCGTAGATATTAAATTGTTATATTGAATGTTAACTGTACAATTCCTGCCCTTAAATACAGAAATATTAGTTATCTCATAGAGTAAAAACGAATGTTAAACTGTTTCTCAGTATAATCTTATCGGTATTATCTCTTTTTTCGAAATTATAAAATAAATTATTCAAATGAAAGATAATTTGGCATTAAGATAAATAATTATTTCTTGGTTTTATATATATCTAAATATAAAATATATAAATTATTAACAAAAAAATAACTTGTTTTTTTCACTGTCGCCTTCCAAGCCTTAAGAAATCCTATATTCAGAACTATTAAAGCTTTCTTTATAGTTCCTCCCTAGATGTAATTCAATTAGTCGTCATCCCATGCAAATATGGTATATGAGGATAGTAGTACCAAACCCAATCATCTTATAATCCAGAAACACCTGGCGTGCTCGACACATGTACAGATAAAATCATTAAATCTCCTAGGAGATCTTTAATCACTACACACTATATTCAACTATTGGGAAATTATTAAAAACTTTAAAGCATTGTTACAGAATGTGATTATAGAGCACAACTCCACCCAAAAACGAATGTCCATTCACTCACTAGCGATTGATTCCTTGCAGATGACAATGAAGATGACGGTATATATCGTGCGAAAGTGGAAACAAAAAAAAAAGAGGAAGAGTCCGCCACTTTCATAAGCCAAACAAATCAGCGTCGTAATACATAGGGCAATTTACATCTTCTTGAAAAAATCTAATTCTCCTCTAGTTAGAGAATTTATCTGTTTTTGCGAGGATTTACTAACAGTTGTCTCTAAAATCCCAAAAAATTACCTTAGAATTTATATTCACTAGAGGTATTCGCTTCGAACATAATTACCCGTTTTTTTCAAACCGCACTCT
>SCLH01001238.1:10135-126994 GCA_004367855.1 Oikopleura vanhoeffeni
AAACATTTCGGATTGAATATCCCTCACAATAGTGGGGACACCGTCACCTTCGTATCCAGCAACAACATTTCACCTAAAGGCGGCACGTGCGAGAGCTGTGTTACCAAGCTCTCTCCAGCCCAAACACGTCGCATGACAATCATCGTGTTTCAGCTGCTAACATTCATTTGATTGATCCTCTACTACCAGTGGAACACCGTTGCACTCGGCAATAACCCGCACTGTCAAATCACTCAGCTTCCAACAGCTGCCTATTGAGTGTGATGTATCACACTCAAGGCACCTGGATGAGATTTGTACAAGTTGCGTCAGCATACTGTATCATGTGTTTTCAGTCGCTGCATAGCTAGCTTAAATGTGCTGGAATACTCCGATTCGTGCACTGTGGTATCAACTCACTGGAAAGTATTTACACCGTTCACCTTCGTATACCAGCCCAGCTAAGATCAACATTACCACACTCAAATGAGGGACACCTTGTGGTGCATGCTGACGAATCCGTCATGTACAAGTAATCGCTATGTTCCAGACATGACCAATCATGATGTTTATTCAGTCTGTACAGTGCCCCATGTTACGTTGATATCTCACCAAAGTTATACACCGTCACCTTTCGTATCCAGCAACACATTCTCACACTCAAAGCACCTGGAGAATTTGCTACAAGCTTCTCGCAGGACAATCATGTGATTCAGCAGGTTACTTCAATTGTTAGTATCGGCTCACATAGTGACACCGTCACTCTGTCGTATCCGCAACACATATCACAATCCAAAAGGCACCTGGGACCGTAATTGTACAGGGGCGGTCAGCATGGACAAATATGATGTTTCTTACTTGTAACATTCATTGATATCCTCACAAGTGACACCGTCACCGAAGGTGCGTCACTGTGAGGACTATCCTGAATGTACGTACCGAACCCATGGATTTCATCTTTGACGGTAATGACCGCAATTCGCTAACAGTATCCAGCAACAACATTCAACTTCAAAGGCACCTGGAATTTGTACAAGTTGCGTAGATAGGTCATCAATTCATGTGTCTTCAGCTGTAAGACATGTCATTTGATATCCTCCACCTCAGTGATCCGTCACCTTGGGCTATCCAGCAATCCTACATTCCACTCAAATGCCACCGGTGTGAGAATTTAGTACATAGTGTTTGCTCTGTATGTCACCGACGGAGTGCGACCGCGTGAACTATTGGGTGGGTCGTTATTCACCAAGGCCTTTAACTTGTGGAGATATAAATAAACTTAGACGAGAAAAAAAAACAATTTCTTTCTGTAAATCCACCCGAAGCAGTTCAAATTTCTCGTTGAACAAAAACATGGAGATTAATTATCGAAAGAATCAAATGGAAGGTAACCTTAAAGCCAAGGGTGTTAGAAAGAATAGTGAATAGGATGGGATTTTAATTAGAAAGAATTTCACTTTTAAAACTATTCAACTTGAGAAATTCGCCTTCTTTGAAAAAATTAAATTGGTGTTGTTTTTTCCGGTCCCATTCAAATTAGTGCTGACCTCTGAGCGTTTCAAACTATTGAATTCTCCTAATGCAAATAAATTAATCAGCACCAGGATCTCGCATCAAGTATTTAGATCATATTGACCACCTCCTTCCTTTAATAACAAATAGACCCACAATGAGTGTCCGGGCAACTCAGTACCCCCTCTGCTGAGACAATTGCACCAGTAAAACATATCTTATCTATAGCCCTCGAATGCCCGATCAATCACCTACTAACTAAATTTCTATACTTATATCTTATTTTTACTTGAATATCTCTCGATATAATTGGGTGTGTGAAAAATAACAGGGCCATTATAAGAAGGATGAGACCAACACGACTACTCGTCTCTTCCACCAGTTAGATAATATAGGATGGATACTAGAAACAACGTACTTTTGAGATGCAAAAATACAGAGTTGCCGAGCTTCCTCCATATTGAATATACCCAAAATTAATAAAATTTTAGTATGAAAAATTGTTTGTTGTATTATCTTGTATGTTTATCGTCTATTGGTAAAAATTGTATAATTGGAAAGACCCTGGTAAGAATGGAGTAACATGAGGCATTACATAAAAGTAATGAAATGTTGTATTCGTCTTTTGTAAACTTGCGAAACTGTATATAGTGTTTTGATGGGGTCGAAAACGTCCATTTGGGGAATCTCCCTTAAAAAGTTGCGATGATATGCAATTTTATTTTTTGCTGTTATCACACAGTTCCCTATCGAGAAAACATGAACGAGTGATAAGAAATGTGAATCAAATCAATCAAGGCTCAAATTATTCAATAAAATTATAGTAATAAATTAATTTAGTAATAAGCAATAAAATAATAAGGGAACAATCCTAACATCCACCTTTTTTGATTGGCCTTAAAAGATTTTCTTTATCTGCTACCTATTTCACAATATTTGTATGAACAATAGCGTGTGAGGGTTATCCTTTAATTACAGGACAAATAGATCATTCATAACTCAAATACCTGTATCTAGTACAACAAACTTATTTGATATTTTGTTTCAAAATTATTTCATCACACTCTCATATAATATCAACATTATCACACATTCGAACGTCTTCGAATGTGCTTTCCCGGGAAGTCTTTTTTGTTCACGTGTCCATGGTTTCCTTTTCTCAGGATTTTTCTTCTTTAGTTCTAGCGCTATCCTGTGATTTTCTGATTTTTTCAAATATTTATAAATCCTTAAATTTTAGCAAAAAAAATGATAAGTATATATATTAATTGTTATCTTGATTACAAATAAACATATTAACTCAGTCAAATGTTACTTTGCCCACTAGGGATCACCACACCCTTTATAAGTATTCTCCTGACACTTTCCAAAAATACCTTTGTCTAGATTTTTTATTCCCCTCAAAATTAAGCGCTTCACCTAAAAATACTTTTTATACTACACATGTAGTTTCTGAATAATTATCCACCTTCAACATAATAATTTGATCGCGGCCCCTTAAAATCTTAAATATACTTCAAGACGAAGTTCCCCTTAAATAATATTTCCGAATTAAAAAAAAATGTTTTTCGACTTTTATAAACCCTTTTTCAATCATGATTCAATATTTTTTGAATTTTAGCTAACGTAAGTCCCTATATTTTTTAATCAGAAATAACTTTTTATATAACAGAAATGATTTGAAAAAAATGCAATTCAAATAACTAATAAAAGTCCAGTATGAAGATCTTCTTTAATTTTTATTCAAAAAGTGAGGTTAGTCAACTGTTATTCTCCAAAAAGTAAAAATTTTAATCCGTTTGATACTTTTTAGTACAGCTTATTTATATCTAACTTTCGAATAAAAGCACTTTTTTAATTCCTGCCAATGATTAAGAATAAATATTCTTTATTCAAACATATATTATCAAACTTGAAAATCATCCTTTTTAAAATTCCACAAAAAAATGAATCTTAAAGAATATTGAAAATCTAATAACTCAGGCTTAGCCGCAAAATAACTTAATTAATATAACCGCGTTAATAATGATAGAAACTATCATAAAACTTCAAAAATGTTTTATTTTTGTCATTTCACTCCCTTTAATTTAAAATAATTCCGAATATAATGTTAACGAGACATCCTATTTCCATAAGACACATACAGACACTTTACTTATAAACCTGACAAATGCTCACGCAAAACGTTCTAAATAAATTGATAAAATAAACCTGAAAGTTAACTAGGTCTGAATCTGAAAAATATCACATATAAAGTTGAAAAATTCTCGAAAGCCATCCTAGGTCTACTATGATAATTATCAATCTTGAATTATCAATGAGCAATTATCATATTTGATAAACTCACATAGACAGTTAATAAATTAACTTGTTCTGATCAGGGAAGGGCACCTTAAAATGACCTTAAAATTACATAACGCAACATAAAGCTTTTTTCAGCGGCCTTTGGTTATAGAATGTTCTAACTCGATCCAAAATAACTTCATGGGAGACCCGCTTTAGTTACCAAAAATGCAAATGTTAACTTTTTAACAACTAATACGACCCATTAAGTCTTCCAGCTACATTAAATCACACTTTGTTTCAGTATGTACGCATTTTTTCAAACAATGTTAAAATCCGAGCTAGTCCGATCAGATCAGGTCCGATCACCTATCCGATCAGCAAATTTCAAATCGAGCTTCCGATCCGATCACATTTTTTTCAGCTCGGGTCCGATCGATCAGCAAAAATTTTGAGGCCCAAAATTTCCGATCCGATCAGCAAAATCTGCTCGGATGCCCTTCCCTGGTTCTGATGACCCATAAAATATCCGACCTTTTATTGTGCAAATCTATAGTTTGATTCAATTTCTTATTTTGCCTTTGAACGCGATTTTCCAAAATATATGAAAATACTTTATAATTCGTAATAGATGATTGAATTATAACGTTAACATGATTTAATTCGGAACAATAAAAAATAAACATCATTACACTTTCACTGAAAATTAATAATTGACTAGTAGTATCATATATTGTACCCATATATATGTCACATGGGTATATGTCACCCATCCCAAATTTTTCTGAAACCAATCCTTTCAAAAATCTCTTGGAAATATTCTCAGGTTCTAATCTCTCTACAAGGGCTCCACTGTGGAATAGAGGTATTCGCCTGAACAAAAAACTATATTAATAAAACCTCAATAAATATCTCTTGTATTAACCCAGGGTAAAAACCATAATGACAGTTATAATTGCAGCTAGAAGCTGTGGCTGTGATAAGACGTTATGTCTGTGACAGTAAACTGTTTATAAAAACAGTTAACTTCACAGCATTATTAATGTCGATGACAGTAGATTGTTTTTACTCAGCAATCTACTGTCATCACATTCACAAAATTTTGAGAAAGAGAAAGAATTTTGCTGCATAATTTGCGTTCCGATTTGAATTATAAAATCCACATGGCTGTTTACAAGTACCACCATTTAGGGAGTTAGAACTTAGACAGAAAATTGCCATTTAACATTATTTACGGTTTTGAACTGGATTATTTATCAGTTTGGATTAATATCAAAAGTTTTGAAAAAAGCGATGATGCATATAATAGGGAATCTTATAATGTTCCAGATCAAGTTAACAATTGAATGAAATTACATAGTAATTTATTAACTGAAAAGGTTAAAGTCATTATAATTTGTACTCAGCAGATTCGGACAATCTATAAGAACATGTGGAAAAATTAAAAATTGGTGATTTATGCTTGGTAAAATTTTCGAATGGAAAAATGTCTGTAATAAATTTGTTTTTCGATAGAAAGACCCTTTTGTTATAAAAAAATGGCTGTTAATTATTGTGATCTAGAATGTTTTAAAACTAAACGATTGTTAAGTAGAAATTTAAGACTTATAAAAAATTAAATGTCACTCAAGAAATGGAGAAAATGCTGAAAACTCAAAATTTTGTCATAAGATATAATCTTTTTGTGCCAACAGGTTTTTCTAAATAACCTACGGAAAATAGTGAAATGAAATTTTAGCGTTATCTGATTGGACGAAATCAACGGTTTTAAGAAGTGGACGTACTTTATCATAAAATGTAAAAAAACGAATTGTGTAAAACATATTTCAGCAGCCACAACCTCCTTAAAATATTCACCTTTTAATAGCAACAAAACTGAATGCATGAAAAATTCCTACGTTTCAAATTACCAGAAAATTCATCACAAAATGGCTTAAAAAATATTGATACTCATTTTTCATGTGAACTAATCAACTATGATTAAGTTCACATGAGCCAGCGTTCATATTTACGTCTATCTGTTCATTATCGGTTATGAATTAAATCTGAGTCTCATACTCAATATCTTATCTTCAAATATTGTTTTGAAGATATGTTTCATAGACTATTCAGTAAGTCAAATATATTTCCGAGAAACGAGAGAAAAAATATTTTCTATTCGAAAAATTTAAACTTTATCGAACATCTTTGAAACTCTTTGGAACACTTTTGAAAACTATTTGGAATATCTTTGAAAAATCTTGCGAAGTCAGAGAGCGACATAAAAAAACAAGCCGAAATTTTAGAAAATTTATCTTTGGAATCGTAAACTTGGAAAGCAAAAAATAACTGAATTGTTGAAGAGTAAAAATCGGTTAAGATCGCAAAAAATTATTTGAAAATGTCACAAGGTAAGTTTAATTGAAAAAAAGCCTAGATTTTTATTTTTTGTCGATTTTCAGCGAAGCGAAACGATTTTTTTGATTTTTATGATTTCCAATCAAATCTTAGGATCAGAAATAGTTTTTAAACTTTCTGATAACAGTCATGTTTTAAAAAAATGCGGTTATGGAATTTTCGTTAATTTTTCAATGGAAATAGAATTTCAGTATCTGTTTCAAAAGTTTTTATCAGAAGCTTCAGATACTTGTAAATATGCTTAAATACGGAGATTTGACTAAAAAAGAGATTTTTTTCACAGAAATCATAAGCTCAATCAATTTTAATTAAATGAACATGATAGCCTATCCGGTTCAAGATAGAGATTAACGCCAAATTAGCGCTATTTTCGGATTAATTTCAGGAAAAATGATTGAAAACACGTTTGAAATAAATAATTTAAAAAAATTATTATTGGTGGAGCTTAATTCTGAAGTCATACTGAAGAATTTAACTCATACTTTAGACAATGTAATAAAAGGTTATTTGCCAACCATTTTTCCTAAAAAATTCTGAATGAATGTTCGAAAATTAACTCCCAGGAAACTTGTGAGATCATTCCAAAATCAAAAATTATTGAAAAATCAAAATTCTATTTGAACAAAAATGTAAATCTAGTAATTTTGAATTCTCTCGACATCAAAAAGTATAAAAAACGAGTTGGAATTGTTTTCCGTACGAAAGTACCAATTTTAATTGATGAAAATTTGAATGTTTTCAAAGACGACATCAAGTCTCAAGTGTTTGAAATAAATAATAAACAATGGTCTAATTTAGATCCTTGTGAACAGATTCACAAAACATACATTTGTGATAATTTTAAATCCGCCGAAAATTTGCAACATGTATTAGGAAATGATAGCCAAAGAAGAATCGCTGATTTAAAAAAAATGAATTTAAAAATTTAAAATGAATTTAAAATGAATTTAAATAAAATGAAAATAATAAATATATTATGTCAATAATCTTCGAAATTAAATAATTTTGGCAATTAAGAAAAAATCTAAAATAATTTTTAGGAAAATTCCAATTCCAAATAAATGTCCTTTCTGTGAGAAACCACAACTGGTTGAATAACACATTCACTATTACTGACGGGAAATCAAGTTTTCTTAATTTGGAGTAAATTTTTTTGAAATTATATATCTCGTACAAAAATTATTTTTGAAAAAAAAATGTTACAGATTTCGAAGTTAATCATGAAACAACCGAAATACTGTATTTTTGGTTAATTTTTATTATAAAAGCCTTCATGATGAAGAATTGCATTTCAATTTTGATTTTAATGCATAGATTTGTTTTGTAAAAAAAATTTTGCGAGAGTAAATCACATAGAAAAATGTGAAACTATTGTTACAAAAATATTTTAAATATGAGACTCAATTGTACATTTTTTTATTTTAGGTTCAAAAAATCTGATCGATTTTAGTGTTAAAAAATGTTGGTAATGGTTGAAGAAAGATATCAACTAGGACATTGAAAACTGAAGAGGTCAACCGATCGTTTAAATCCACTATGGAAAAGTTAGAAAACCCGACAAGTTTTGTCGATGTGACTGATTGTACAATACTTATATAGATTTTGAAAGCACGGAGCATAGAGGAAAATGCAGCCGAAAGCAAGTATTGGAAAATCCGAAAATGGCCTTTCGAGCATACACATTGAAAAGTGAGATGGGAAAAACGTGTTTCAATCTGAAAAGTTTGCTAGAAGTACCGACAACACTCAGTCTTGCATTATCGGATTTTGATGAAAAAATTGCGCATTAAAATCTTTTGACATTTCCCAATTTAACGTTAATGCTAACGTTAAAAATAGTTTTTTACTTTGAGAGATTTTTTAATGCTTGTGAAACAATTTATGATTTGTTTTTATAATATATCTTTTTCAAGACAGTGGGATTTTTTAACGTTCACAGCGGTTATTGAATTAGGCATCAAAAAAGTGCTGTTTTTGAGATACAAACGGAACGTAAAAAAGATCAAAATTATGGTTCTCCGTGGCAAAATTATATAAAAATAATACGTGTAGATACACAAAACTGTCAAGAAAAAAATTTTAAGCGTTAAATATTTTGTTAGTATAATCATGTCATTTTTTCTAAAGAAAATTAAAAATTGAAAAAAAAATGAAAAAGTGAAAAATGAAATACAAAGCATGAAATGAAAAAGTAAAAAAAAAATTTTCAGCGTAACAAATTATAAATTTTTCGAAAATATAAAATCGTGCAAAAGTATGTTTGATAAAAGTGACAAAAATCCTACAATTATACAAAAAGTGTTGGAACAGTATTATAAAACATGTCTATGACATAACCAATAATTTTTTATGATAAACTGAAATAATTCAAGATGGATTTTAATTTAATATAATGTAAAAATAAAACAAAAAATTTAATAAATATTTGATATCAGAAGAACAAATGTATAATGAAACTGAAATTTCCCAAAAAATGGATGAGATGAAAATGTATAATGAACATAAATGAAAACATAAAATAAACGATATAATGAAAACAAGTTTATGAGAGTGAAAAAGGCATCGAAAATTTAATGAAAAAGTATGAAATTAAAATAATTGAGTGAAATATAAAATAATGTGATGAAATACAAAAAAAATGGAAAGCTTTCGAGAAATACACATACCTTCCCCCTACAGTATACAAAATGTGNCGAAATTATGTATAAAATAATATTTTTGGTTGATTTATAAAATAATTTTAATTTTTTTTGAAAATGTTATGAGAAAATGATATACTTTTGCACAAACACTTTGGAATGATGCGTCAAATTTTCGAAAAATAAACCAAAAATGAGGAGCGTAATAGTAAGAGATATTAATATAACTCGTTTTCCAGAATAATAGGTATGACAAAATGAAAAAGTTATAGCGTTTTTTTTGTATAATTATATAAATGTAACTGTTTTTGCGTGATCATTTGAAATTGTATCATGTTTTATAAATTGTTTTTGTGACTTTGAAGATTAAATTCACTGTAAAAATGCGACGTAAAAATAATTATAAAATAGTAATGTTTTGGTCGAAATTTGGAAATAGAAAAATTGAAAAACTTAAAATATGAATGTAAGATAATTTGTCAATAAACAGTTTTCATTTTTTTTATTATTACTGTACTTAAAAATGATTATTTTCTCTTTGTTGTAAGCGGGATAACTAATAAATATGTCTTCTTTAGTTTGGTCACAAACAACACGCATTGACGTGTTGTTTGCGACAAACTGATTATAAATACATCTTATATTGTCGCGGTTTAAGGGGATACAGATCGGTTTTCAGAATTTTCATAAAATTTGAGACCTAACTAATTTGGGTAAAAAAATCACAATCGAAATATTATTTTTTATTTTTAAAGTCAAGTTCGGCCAGGCGGCGCCTTCAAAGTCCGTCAAACTAAAATCACATCTCCTCCCTGAGTTTTCATCGGATTGTAGAATTTTTAATTGCAAAATGTTCCTAAGAAAATTATCTTGAATCTCACCGAGGAAAATTTCAAAAGTTAATTTTGGTTCGTGAGATAATTTTTTTATCTTCCAAAATAAAAAAAAATTCAAATTTTACAATCGCCAGGTTAAAGAATCAAGCCTGATCATCTCATAAATAATTTAAATGTTGATATCGAATGTGAAGTTATTATGAAAAATTGCTTTTGATTTTTTTATTTTCTCTTTATTACGGTCGACAGTGTCGACTCGACACATAATTTATATATAAAAGCATTTATCTTTTATTTGACGATCATCTTATTTGACGATTATCTCTTGAAAAGGTATAACTAACGGATTTTGGGAACTGCTAAGTGTCGCGCATCAAAAAGTTTTTCAAACGCCGCGCAAAAATAAATTTCTGATTTGTATTTATAAAAGCAGCTTTTAACGAATATTGGCCGGCTGAGTTGAGTTTGAACTCACATATTTCGTTAATACACGGATTCAAAATAAATGTTTTGGAGTCGCTCTTTCATAAAAAATCCTTATAAAATAGAGTATTTTGATGTTTTTTATAGAAATGCCAAAAATTAAAAACGGCAAAATGTCGGTTTTGTAAATTTACAAAATTTCAAGAGATTCAGGCGTGAAAATTCGGAGGAGAGATAGCTCAAACAGATCAGATAAGTGAACTCAGAGATATCCCTATAGAAATAAGACCTGATAGTCCATTAGACACTGGATTTTTACTTCCTAATAATGAATCAATTTTATCTTTTAAACTTCCAATAATCAGCAAATTCAAATATAAACGAGAACTCAAATAATTTTAGTAGTTTAAAGAATTTTGATACCTCGAATTATTTAAATTTTACACACGACATTGGATTTCCAATCAAGTCAAAAATTCAGATATTGTATCTGTTCCAGCATATAAAAATGATTCGAAATATTATCGCTTAAGATTAAACTTACTTTTATTTAAGATAAGCTCAAAACTCAAAACATTTTTTCTTGATAACCAGACATCCAATTCCAATTTTTTTTTAATATTTATGAGATGATCAGGCTTGATTCTTTAATCTGGCAATTGTGAAATTTGATTTTTTTTTTTTGGAAAATAAAAAAATTATCTCACGAACCAGAATTAAATTTTGAAATTCTCCTTGGTGAGATTTAAGATAATTTTTTAAGGATCAATTTGCAATTAAAAATTCTACAATCCGATGAAAACTCAGGGAGGAGATGTGATTTTAGTTTGACGGACTTTGAAGGCGCCGCCTGGCCGAACTTGATTTTAAAAATAAAAAATAATATTTTCATTGTCATTTTTTTACCCAAATTAGTTAGGTCCCAAATTTTCAGAAAATTCTGAAAACCGAACTGTACCCCCTTAAGGCCTATATAAAACCGCGTTTACTGTTCAAAAACCACTCTTTTTACCTGTGTTAACCGAATAAAGATTACTTTGTATCTTACAGAATTGATTCTTTTATAGTTACTTTGTAACATTGATTGTATTGATTGAATTTCCGGATTAAATTGAACTATCAAGAACGAATGTATACTGAAATGTTGAAGCAGGAACTGGGTTCGATTACTATTTTGAAGTAATCATTTCACCTTAAACTCGGGTATGCCAGTTCGCTTTTAGCTCTTTCACTAGAGGTCCGAACACCCGGCGCTGTACAAAGACAGACTTATCTGGCAGGTGAGATCAAGATTTGGTGAATTTTGCGGCGTCAGCACTTTTTTGCTAGAAACAACCAGGGAATCGAGACACACCAGGGAATCACACAATGAACAAATAGGAACTAAACTTGACCCTATCTTGGGTATGCTAGTTCGATTCTAGCTCTTTCACTAAAGGTCCGAAGACACTTGTTCCTAAAGCTGAACACAGTTAGGCTTATCTAGGATTGGTAAAGATTGATTTTGAACCGTAGCGGAGCAGGCAACGATGTAAGATGCAGGTACAATAAATGTTGTAGCAGGCAGCGTCTTATGTTGTGCATGCAGCCTAGAGATTGCAGGCAGCTTTAAAAGTGCAGGCAGCGTCAAGCGTGCAGGCAGCGCGAAAAATGCGGCAGAAGCGATAGCTGGATGAGTCAAGCGGATGACTGATTCCGGAGATCGAATTGAAAAAATTGTTAGCTTGTATTTTCGCAAACCAAACAAAATTGGTTAGCTACCCCAAAAACAACTCGTTTTCAGCACCGAATCTCTCAAACTTACGAATTTATTTTCCAGAATAACCCGTGTGGTTTCAAGTTTCGATCTCTAACTTTTCTCAATTCTCTATCGTCCTTCGTTGTGCAAAACTCTTTCTCTTCAATCTTGAGTCGTCGAAAAGTCTCTATCAAGTAAAACTAAACGCCAGGCACCACTGTTATTGACGGTTAACGGTTACCACTATAACTTCCACTTGGCGTTGTTTCACTCTGGAAGGCTATTTGCAATTGACTACACGAAAAGGGTAAAGTATTTTTTTGTGTATTTCATAGCAAAACGCGGAAACATAATCGAATACGAATGAGCGACTGAAAGTCGCTCCAATCCTAACACGGGTAACGTGTAGGCGGATAAGGTGTCGAGATACTTTATGAGTAATACAAATGTATAAAACTGGGTGTACCCTTATCCGTACGCACCCTTATCTGTACAATGTACCCTTATCCGTACGATTTTTGGTCGAGATGAAAACGCTTATAGCCTAAACGCCTATGTAGACGTGTACCCTTATCCGAACGATTTTGGCCGAGCTGAGGTGTACAGATACGGCCAGTGTACATCACCAACAAAAGACAGTCAGGAAACTTTCTTGATTAGCCAATTCGTAAACCTACTCTTAAGTTCAGCTCTACTGCTTTTGAGATTGGTAAAACATCATGTGACCACTCATATCAATTTGAATTATTTTCAATATAAAAAAGAATATTTCAACTGTAACAAAAATTTGAATGATGAACAATAAACTGAAGTTAAATAAGTAAGAAAAAAGTATTCTCAATGATTATCGAATCCGCCGGATAACGAAATACCACCAACGGAAATACCAAAAATCTTAAAATACCACCAATCGATTTGAAATGGTCCGAATACTACTATTTTGGCGCGCAATGGCGCGCAATGGCGTGTGCCTTCAAAGTTGATGTATTGATGTCAAAGGTTAAATAGCTCAAGAACAAAAAAAAATGCTCAAAACGAAGAAAAAAAATTCTGATAAAAATACTAGAGTTTTTTTAAGTCATTTCACTTTAGTAGTGAATGTATTTTGTATAAATTGTGATAACTCACGCCAATACAGGTCAATGATTTTATCATCATTTGGTCAACTTTTGTTATGTTTTATTTCAGTTTCTAACAAGGCATAGAAAGGCATAAAATTGAGGCTAGATTCACTTATTGCAACATTTTTGTATGTATTCCGAAGCGTTTAGAAAATTTTTTGAATTGTCAAATTAATAAAACGAATGACAGTTGATACAAATTTCATGGTAAAATTATCAAATTTCTCGCCTGATTTGCGTTGACCACTCTCCTTTAAAATTAAAAAAAATTTGTCAGCAACCGAACCAAATATATATATGATTTCATCGAAAAATTTTAATTTCAACTTTTTGACTTGAATGTTATCGAAACAATGCTTTGAAGTTGTTTTGTAAACAAAATTAGAAAAAAATTACTTCAGATAAACTGATGTTATTATCGCTTGAACATCAGATATTAATTTTGGACCTCTGATAAGATAAATACTGTGTGATCCTGGCAGTTCTAAATTCCGTTACTATTTTACGAGAAGCTTTTTTGAATTACAACTATAAATTACCGCTTATTCTTAAATTTACCCCTATAACAACATATTTATTTACAAGTACAGGGTTTTTGTAAGTTGTGGTTAAACAACATTATTTATACTGCAAAAATAAGTTTGAGTCGAGTGATTAAACCCAACATTGAAGGGGGGTTGTGGGTGTGAAGAATGCTTTAGTTCATAAGATTACTCATACTAGTAGAGTCCTCGGTTTCGTTGGTTTTTGGCTGGAATACGCCTTCGTATGAATATTGGTTTCCATAATCATTCTAATAAAGCCGAAGACAGCACGCATTTTCAAAATTTTGAGCTGAGAAAACATTGTTCGCAGACCTGTGACAGGACTTTAATGTAAATCACGTAGATAATTACGGTTGGTTGCCTAGTAGGTATTCCTGGAGGTAATCAACCGACGAAACTAAAAAAAAATCTGCATAATATTATTTTAAAGGCGGTGGTCTTTTATCATGATCTAGCAAAATATCCAGAAGATTTTTAGTAGGCTTTGGAGTCTGGATTATCGCTGTATAAATTTACTCAGACTTAAAACTTTGACTTGTAAAAATAACATTATCTCGAAGATACTTGAAATTAAAGTGAAACGTCGTCATGAATTATTAATTCAAAATATAACATATAATTAAAGATTGGAAAATATATCTTTATTTTATATAACCTTTTATTTGAAAGTTTGGAAATATGAACTGCAAAAGCCCCCACTTTTTTAATAATTACAGTAATACTATATTTACAGTATGTCGACAAAAATAGTTTAGTGCGATTAAATGCACGCATAGTTTCGTTTGACAGGAATGTTTTATTAGCATTTTTAACGGTGCATATTTGGCTATACTTTGATATAATTATCCACGTTTCATTTACCATTAAAAATTAAGAAAGTTAATAAATCAGGATCCTGATTGGGACCCGTTACCGTCACCCGTATCTGGATCATTTTTCTCTGTCGTTTCATTATAAGCTCAACTTTTGAAATAAGTTTCCGTCTAAATTTTCGTTCTGTTTTTCATTTATACCTGATGATAAATAAAAATATATTCGAAAAGTTTTAAAACAAATTAATTTTATAATTGCAAAAAAGTTATATAAAACTGTGTCTCACGAACAACTACAAACTTTTGCAATATACAGTATATTATAAATATTTGTACTGGTAAAATGCAGATATTCGTGTTCGAAATCAAATTTTGCGTATGTTACAATATTTTTTCAAATGAAAAAACAGTATTGAGAAAAAGTAATTTCGAAATTGGCCTTTTTTCAAGAAAATTTATCGGTTTGTAGATTTTCTCGACAAATTTACATCAAAAAAAATTGTCAAATTTACTTTTTCGTTCTAAATTTTGCTGAAATTTACATCAATATCATATTTTTCTGAACAAAAATATTTTACTGCGAGAAAAATTTAAAATATCGATTTTTTGGCCTTTTACTATTTTGGCCTTCTACTGCCAACCCAAAATATCCACCTCAAATAAAGTTTTCTACATTTATTTTATGTGAAATTGAATTTCATGAAAAATCAACAATAAAATATTAATGCACGAATTACCGATTTTCAGAAAATTTATTTTTGATCTGATCCCCTTAAATGCCAAAAAAAAATGGACCAACATGAAAATTTCGACGTTCAATTTATCGAAAACTAAATTTCATGAAAAATAAACTATACATTAGTAATATTTATGCATAAATTTCAAATTTTTAGAAAAATTAGCTATACAATATTTATGCAAGACTTTCAGATTTTTAGCCAAATTGCTTTTGATCCACCCCCGTTTACTGCGAAGAAATAGACTTTTTAACAATCGACATTTTTCAACAAGTTCAACTTTCTCTTCTTTCGTCAAATCTGGTTTGAAAATTTCTCTGCCTATTTCAGGGGTAATCTTTATAAATTTCCAAAGAAACTTAAATAAAATTTCCTGCATTTTCTCATAAATTAATTTCTAGTTTTATTTCAAACTGATTAATGTTTTAGGTTTAATAGTGCTAAAGGGCACTAAGCAAAACTCAGCTGCTGATTTTGATGATCCGATTATTTCCTTGATTAATGATCCGGCTTGATTATCTACTCGTACGAATGTTTGGTTATACGACGGGCGGTCAGTGTTTTTTACGCCAATTCTAGGTTTGAAAAAACGAACCATTTTCTACGTTCAACATTTGAAAATCGAACTTTTGATGCATTATTACTAAAAAAATCATTAAAGTATAACAAAAAATTAAATTTTTTATCCATTTTCAAAAAAAAATAGAAATCTTTATTACCGGTATGTTTTTATAATTAGTTTCCTATTTTTATTACAGCGGGGTGCGGCGCATAGTTAGAAAGTTCGTCGCCCAAAACCCCGGACTATACGCGTAATCCGGACTATACGCGTANTTTCGACGTTCAAATTATCGAAACTTAAATTTCATGAAAATAAGCTATACATTAGTAATATTTATGCATTAATTTAAATTTTTAGAAAAATAGCTATACAAATATTTATGAAGAACTTTCAGATTTTTAGCCAAATCGCTTTTTGGATCCACCCCCGTTTACTGCGAAAAATAGACTTTTTAACAATCGGGCATTTTTCACAAGTTCAAACTTTCTCTTTTTCGTCCAAATCTTGGTTTGAAAATTCTCTTGCCCTATTTCAGGGGTTATTCTTTATAAATGTTCCAGGAAACTTTAAATAAAAAATTTTCTGCAATTTTCTCATAAATTATTAAATTATGACCACTGGTCAATATTTTCAGAAATTTCTTCTGGTCTATGTCGAGAGATAGTATTGACCATTTCGTTCGATTTTGAAGATTGTTTTCCGGTGATTTGAAAATCGAATTCTTCGACATATTGAGTTTTTGAATGTGCTGTTAGAGTATGGCAACATTTGTGGAAACGAATTTGTTAGCCAGTTGAGCAGGTTTCTTTCAATCGTCGATCGATGCGTCAATTTGGTTTTGTGCAATAAAATAACGTTCAGAATCAATAAAGAAAATTTTTTGGTCTTTTTCGTCATATTGAAGAAATTTTCGTAATTCCAAGCAGAAACTGTCGGTCGTTTTCAGGCGAAGCATCAATTAGTTTTTGTTTATGCGGAACCATGTTTTGTTTCACATATGTCAGGATTTCGATACTGCAGTTTTGCCAGTTTCCGGAACCACCTGTTTTTAACCAATGATCCCTTTTTCTGTTTGGCTCAACACGAAACCTACGCGGAGGATGTTTGAAGGAAATCAACTTCACAGGCTAACTGATATGTCTGTGTTGCAGAATGTCAACGATTCACACGCAATTTTTTACATCCAATTGATTTTGGTCTTTCTCGATCCACAAAAGTACAAATTTTTTTTGTTTGCCATTATATTCGAATTCTACTTTCGTTGAAATTAAATCGTTGAAATTAACAACTCCATTCGATTGCTTTGCAGATTTGTCTAACATTAATATGCAAAGAGTTTTGAAAATAATAGTTTAAGTCAGCGTACCTCTCTGGTTTTATGTCAGAAATTATTTTCCTTCAAAGACCCAAAATGTTGCAGTTAAATTAAATGTGCTAAGTCTCAATCTGTTTTTTTTATCTCATCATTATATTAACATTCAGGAATTTTCACTAAACTTTAAATTTTATATCAAGCATTTATTATTCAAGCCATCTACATTCATTCAATCATTTACAAATAAATTTTTTATTCTTATATATTATTAATATTTTTTTTCAAATTCCTGAGATCATCTTTTGGTAGTAGAACTTCCTTTTATGTTAATTTTACTTTTCAATTTCATTTACAAAATTAAATTCATTTAATTTATTTATTCTTATATCATTTTATTACTATTATATATGCTATTTATTATACTATAGTATATACAAATACCTGACCTTTATTTATGTGCAGCGCGCCCCTCACCACACCAGGGGGCGCCAGGTGTGGTAATAATTAGAGTCAAGATGGACGGTCACATTCGGATCCTACCATACGACGGGCGGTCAGTGTTTTTTACGCCAATTCTGTTTGAAAAACGAACGAATTTTCATACGGTCAATATTTGATAATGCGAACTTTGATTATTATTACTAAATAAATATTAACGTATAACAAAAAATTGAACTTATTTTTATCCATTTCAAAAAAAAATAGATCTTTTAGTTACCGGTATCGTTTTTATAATAGTTCCTATTTTATTATTATATACTAAGTTTAGGAATTTTGGAATAATGACGATTCCGACGAGTAAAAATTCTAAAACAGGCCATAAACATCAGGATAAAGGGCAGGCCAAATACATGTATAATTATGACACAATTATTTTTGTGTCAAATCTATTTTGGAATTGCAAACAATTTTATTTGGAAAATTTGGAAATGGTTCGATTCATTTTGTATAGTTTTGCAAAAAATCTATATTCGGCTGTCCTGGAATAAAGCTTAGACTCGTTTTTTCAGGGACACTCAATATCGATTATTTGACGAACGAATCAGTGCATAGACCCGTTTCTCCTGGGACAGTCTATTAGAATCATATCCTGTTTCAATTTTTTCTGTTTGTAGTCGAAGCACTACACTCGTGTGTATAATTCAGTGTTGAATACATATATATTTTTAGATGGTGATAGGGAGGCTCTAGGCTGTGATAGGCTGAATTATGCACACGACTGTAGTGCTTCGACTTTTAACAGAAAGAATTGCAACAGGATATAGTATCCTATGTTAAAATCGCATCCAAAAATTTCAGGAGCCAGCGGTTTATTTTTCAAAAATGCTTGGTTTCAACTTTTGAATTCACTATTTCGACGCTAAATTCTATTTTAAGAATTCAAATTCAACTTTTTAATACAAAATCGGCTTATCAGATAAATCTGTTTTAAAATATTATTCAAATAGCAAACTATATTCCCCGTGGAACTGATTAAAACAATATGTTACAAAACGTGTTTTTCATTAATTCACAGAACTAAGACTTCTTTTATTTGTTTTGAGAACACCACATTAGTTTTAATTGAAAAAAGCGGTGCCTGGTTGATCCAAAAACGTATGATTTAAAAAACTCGTAACCCAAAAAAGCCTTGTTTTTGTCATCAGCCAAAATTCAACGCGTTATAACTATGATGTAAGAAAAGATAGTGACTAATCAAATCACACGATTGCCAACTTATTCCAATAATCCTGTGATTTGATTGGTCACAATCTTTTCTGACACCACAGTTATGGCCGATTAGTGAGAAAGCTTACCAAAAGTTAATATTTTATATTTGGGCCCCTGTATATCAATGATATAATATCATGTGATAATTTATTTTCTTTCATATTGGCTTTGAGGGAAATGTAGTTGATCTTTGGTCATGCCAAGCCAAAATCAAGCCAGGTCAATTTCAAGCCGAGCTACACAAATAAAATAAGAACCCATCCTAGCTTGAAACAAGTCTACAAAATTGCAAAACTTTTCTCTGTTCCAGACTGCTCATTTCCGAAGAATTACCATCCTTATTATTGAGAGTTGTAGCCAAATTTTTAATTAATCGTAAATCTCAAGCTCTGGAAATGTTATCCTAAAACCGCATGAAAAAATTGAAACGAAATGCGTTTAGCCGTATAAGAGAAAAAAGATTTCGCCAATTGAAGTTTTTCGGCATTCTAGAACAAATGAGGTAATAATTATAACTAAAATAAGCTTCATACGTTCAAGATCGAAGGTAAAATATTATATCTGCCTCTCAGTCATCACTCGCTTCTTAGAAAAAATTAATTCGCTAAAAGATTTTGCGGAAACAAAATTGCGCGCCTCTTCACGTTATCTCCCCCCGCCTTATTTTGAGTACGCACCTTTGCATCGAAAAATGGAGCTGACGGAGTGTATTGTATCGAACTTTTGGCACTCAAGTTTGAAACATCGTGATATAATTACAGAAAGTCCAACAATCTCCTTGATTCATCAGGCTTCAATTCTCGTAACCAAACTTTAGAAAACGCACCGTGAAATAAATCCAAATAGAAAAATTTAGCGCCCCATTTTAGATCTACTACGGCGGAAATCGTTGAATTCATTCGTCTTTACCGATACATTTGGACACATAAATCACGTCATTAAACAGGAAACCACGCAAAATCAAGTGCCGAAAATACTGCTTTTATAAGTTACATATTCCCGATTGTTCCGAAAGTACTCGTATGTATATAAAATGCATAGGTATCTATACAAACGATCGCCACGCGTTTGTTTAGGATGCAAACCTAAACAAAGTAACTTTTCAAGGTCGCTGTGCATGTGGTTAATTCTGTGGTGGTGTCGACCACTACTGCCCCCCGTCAATTTCGTCTTCTAACGATCAGATTTGAACACGTTCGCCCTAGACAAAAGATGGGCGTTAGAGAGCACTCTCAGGGCCACAGTAATAAATTCCCTCCCCCCCCTTTTAGCGCCTTCCGACGGCGCTCGCTAGCGAAAAAACGTCATTGTTTGCATAAAATCTGGAAGCGAAAACGCCTCGAGGACCTTGGGATTTCGGCTCTATAGCGCACCAAATATGAGGTGGACTCAAGTGCAAGTGGCCTATTGGAAGTACCTAAAAATGACTGAAAATTAATGCTAGAATTATTAATTAACAATTGAAGTGTTTGAATATGAAATTTTTTTTGTGACAGATATTATTTTCGATATAGTTGAGAGATTAACTGAATTTTTACGAAGATAAGAGAAGTTAAAAGTGTTGGTTATGCAGTGGGTTTTTCGGGTTTAAAATTTTTTTTTTAAAGATATTTGCAGGGAGAAATAGTTATGTATTGACTTTTGTCTGTTAAAAAATTGAAGCTGAAAAGTTGGAACCTTGATGAAATGAACTTTTTTACATCGGTTATTTAAGAAGCGGCGCTACGACCGCGCTCAAAATAGTATTGAATTTTGGACAAGAACTCATTTCGGCTTTAGATCCCTTGGTTACACATTTTATATAAATTTACGGTTCAAAAAAACAATAAATAGATTTTTCATCAGTATCGAATATTAGTGAATTTTTTTTTGGAAATTATTAAATTCCAAAATTAACATTTTTCCAATTTTTTATTACGTGATTTTTTGTAGTTTTAAAACTTACTTTTTAAAACACTTTAGAGTTTGTTTACCGAAACGTTGCAAATGATATACACTATTAACGGGTAGATAGTAATTTGCAGAAAATGTGATTCGTCGAAAAATCGGAAATTTCGATTTTTCAATATAAAAAAAACAAATTTTAACGTTAAAAAATCATCTTGTGCCATCTTTTTCTGGGTTAATTTACCGTAAACTCCACATTTTCATGTTTTTATGTTCGGAAGATTATTAACAGGTTGAACTAAAAAACTCTCTTTATTGATGAAAATAGCGATGCCTTTTTGGCAAAAACTTCTAGATAAACTTTGAGAAATTATGTTTTGAAACTAACCAATATCCCTTAATCACTTTCTTTGTTAGATGCGTAGCCAACTTACTCCTCTTTAACGTGTGATTTAAGCGTTGTGGCTACGCATATTCTAACCAAAAAGTAATATTAGGGAATTAAAATTTTGCAGTCGGGAAACGATGAGACCGAAAAGAATTTTTACAAAAAATCTGTCTTTATATTTTAAAAATTAGAAATTTTCGATTTTTCGACGAATTACATTTTCTGAGAATTACTATCTACCTTTATTAACCAGTTTCAAAAATTGGTTGTTTTCGACCATAAATGGTGTAAGTTCCACAGTAACCATAATATGAAAACATGCAAAATAAACAAAATTTTCCTGGCATTAATAGACCTAGTTCTTATTATGTACTAAGCTGTCTAAAAAACGGGTAAATAAATTAAACAAGAAATTTTTTCATAGTAGGGAACCACAAGGTTACAGTAGTGGGGTTCTAGTTTACAAAATCCGAAATTGAAATTTAGAATAGTGTTCAAATCGATAGCTTGCCTTTAGCATTCTTAATTGGTAAAATGAAAAGTATTTGTTCAAAGAGATAATTACTGAGAAGATTCTTCAATTATTTGAAACCACCAAAAATGTTAATCCCTCATTTTTTTTAAACGTTGATGGTTAAGTGAGAAAAATGCCATTTTATGAAAATATCTTTTGGCTAAGCCAGTAGCTCGAAGTCACATAAATTAATTGTAGGGGTATTCCGAAAAATATGTCTATAAGTTGTATATAATTTGCCAACTAAAAAATTATGTGATCTTAACGTTTCGGTTCATTCATTTCTATGCATCTGTGATTTAATATTTTTACTCTTGGGAATAAAATAAAACGAAACGTTGAAAACAAACGATTTTCTGATTGAAACCTAATGCATATAAATAATTTTTTACTAATTATTACGTTTTCAATAGATTCACAGGTGGTTTTCCTCCCGTTGTCACACAAAAATGACACTGTCATCGTCTTATCTCAACCACAAAGTAATAATTATATTTTCGTTTTACCTAATTATAGCGATATACGTGTCATTTTGTATTCCAAATTAGCCCCTCCCTATCAGATAAAATTCTCATTTAGAAGTTCTTAATTGTGCGAGAATACCGCAAATAACAGCTGGTCAGAGATGCTGAATTTCACCAAAAATAATTGACAAATTCGCAGTAAAAACAACTTGTGATGTTTAATCGTTTTTTTCGTACAATTTTTTACTCGTGATTATTTTGCCTAATAAATTAGTTAAATGAAGAACAAATAAGTTTTATGTAATTTGCGCAATAAATTACTCTTTATAAAGAAATTAAAGATAAATTTAAGGATTGTTGATTTTGTCCACATACTCGTTTCTGACTACGATTATCACAAGGTGGTTAAAAGCAGGCTTGTAAAAGGGATGGGATAGATAGGGATGGGGATGCATCCTTTGGGGATGGGTGGGGATGGATTATTCAGGGATGGGCCATCCCCATTTATCCCTACTTATCCCTTTTTATTCCTAATTCAAATGAAATTTTCGATTAATTTAAGGTGGTTATGGGCTTCAATTTAATATAAAATTACAAAATCTAGATAAGATGTGGCATATAACGGACAGCCATTTGTAAAAAACGGAAATTGATGGAAATTAACTGTCTTGTGCTTATCAATTATTTTAGTTCATGATTTTTATAAAAAGTTTTCAAATTTTATAAGGACAAGTCTGTTTTGTCTATACAAAGAATAATTTGTTTCGCGAGTAATTTCTTAAAAACTTCAAAAAATGAAAAAAACTCTAGTACTGCCACAAATTATTTTTTGGAAAAATAAAAGTCAAATTCAGATTTAATTCGACCTGGTGGCAAACGAGTAATTAAAAAAGTTTTTAGGGATCAAAAAATAATTAAGAGCCGGATCCCACAGTTTCAAATTGGTCACTTAGGGCCGGTTCCCCCCTTAAATATTTCTAGCCGAGAGCCGGCACCCCCTTTAAAAATATTCACTTGGCGCCGGTTCCTGCTTAATTTTAGCAGATTCAGAGCCGGTTCCCCCTTAGAAGGACGTAAAAAATCACGCATCGAATCGGTTCCGAGATGCCCAATTTTCAATTGCAGTATCAGGAAAAGAAACGCTGCAAAAAGTTTTTGAAGAGTTTGTAAATGCAAAATTTTTAAAAATTGGTATCGCATCGGTTCCGAGAGCTGGAAGGGTTTTTTTTCGCAGAAATTTAAGGAAAAGACATTGCGAAATCCCGAAACTTCTATTTCGGGTGTTTTCCTAAATTAATGTTTTTACTTCACCGAAATAACGTATCTTCGAAATTTAATTTTCCTATCTTTGAAACTGACTTTTCACTCTTTTTTACAAATTAATTAACAAACGATGGATATTTTAGAGTCAAACATATCGTTTAATATAAAACGCGATTTTTTAAAAGGACGCGAGCGCAAAACTTCGCGTCCTGGTTAAATCGGCTAGGGATGCATCTCTTTAAAAGCCTGGTTAAAAGACAGGTTTTTCGAAATGTAACTGTGATCAATTCAAGCCAAATTTCCAAAAATACTACGATGTCGAGTTGGAATTTTGATGTTGGAAATTTCGTATATAATCAATCGTTTTTGAAAAGTGACTAAGATAAAAAAATTGACTGTTCAAATATAAATTAGTTTTTTAGATTTTGGTTGTCATTGTAGTCATCCAAAATAGGTTCAAGTCAAAAATTATTAATATTTTTATTGTCTGAATATTTGAAATTTTTTTTTAGATAAATCAAAATTTCTGCAAGTTCATTTGAGTTCAGTTACAAAATACTCGATATCGTTATTTTTCTATTTGCAAGATTTCTGTATGCGCATTTCTAAGCATTAAAATATAAACGTTTCCAATTTATAAATTCGAATCATACAAGTCAATTACAGAAAACTTTCAGTGATGAAATAGGTATCAAAATATATTTTATGTTATATTTGATAATAAATTTAACCAAGTATAATTATAACAATATTAATATTTGATTATTTAGGATCGCTTACAAATGTATAGCGCGTGTAAATGTTCGCAATTTTTTAAAATGATAAAAAATTAACTATAATTTTATTTGAACAATTTTAATGTGTATTAAATCAAAAAAATTTGAGATGTAATAATAATTTATCCTGGCTTAGAATTCCTAAGAATATTTTCCTCTGAATACATTTGTTAAAAAGCAAGTTATTTTTATTACTCATTCAATTTCACCAATTATTGGTTTCAAATACAAAAAAATACTAATTTTCCAAAACGAGCACAAATTTTTGAAGCAAGATTAAGGCAGTTGCTCAGACGTCTTGTTTTTTGTTTGAGAGATTTGATAGTGTTAAAGTTGTTTAGTTAACAACTAAAAACCTGAAAATCAAACAAAGCCTTGTAGAATGCTTCGATGATAAACAAAGCTCTGTGTTATATTTTAAGGGTTTTTTTGTTATTATAAAAATTTTTAAAAGGGTAATTGAATTGACTTAATTAGCTTAATTATACTTTAGTTTCAGTTCTAAGGAATTTTGGTTAATGCGATGTTTTTGCAACTTAATACACTTTTGACAATTTTTGTAGGTGTCGGTTCTTTTTCTACTTTTGTTTAGAAAATTGTTAAGTGTTGAAACATTGTGTGCTCAGTTAACCGCAAATGACGTCATTTTTAGGACGAAATTTTTCAAATTCGACTGTTCTGAATAAACTTAAACTTGGTTCTGTTCTGTAAAGTTTTTAATTTTACGTATTTTGTCTTAATTTTAGTTCATTCGAACTTCTAAAACTATTCATGAAATGATGAAAAGATAAATGTGAGGTTCGATTAGTTAATTTTTGAAAACATTTGAGAATCAAAAAAAAAATTTGACCACAAGGTTTTAAATAATCGAAAAGTAAATTCAAATATTTGACAAGCATGGTTTGGAAAAATTGTTATTAATTGGTGTTTGCAACTAACAAAAATATCCTTCATTTTGTATTGAAGATAAAATTCGAAAAACTGAAAAAGTAACCACCAGGTGTCATGACATATCACCCGTCTAAACTACTATGAAAATAAAGAGATTTGTAGAAAATCGAAAAAAAGATATCATAATAAATAATTCATTATTGACCATTTTTCTAAAAAATAATTTATTAAATTCTTGTGAAAATTCTAGAAAATTGATATCAAATGAGCTTTTCTTAAAATTTTGGTGCAACTTTTCGCATCATTCATAGTTTCCGAACTCTCTAAAAACATGAGGAAATCCTGACGTGATTTCTAAACATAAAGCACATACCTAAAATAATGATTTTAGTTGTATGTATTAAAGTTCACCTAATCCATCAGCTATAAACAGACAGTCTACCGTTTTATTAATCAAACATTTAAAGTTAATTATCATCCAGGATTGAAGCAGGAACTCAACAAGTTTTTTGCTTCCTGCACAAAACCAAAACCAGTCTTAAATACAAATTCGTGTACAAAAGCATGAAGAGTGACCCTTTACTCATAAGTACGGAAATCTTGAAAATAAGCATCTTATAACCACGTTGCTGACACAATATTTTTCAATTATTAAATTTTGTTATACCGGCCTTCAAAGGTTAACATCAAATTATTTTGTTCGTAATAATCGGTAGTTAAGTATTAATCCGTAGTTCGGGCGAAAAATTGACGACTCTAAATAACACGTTTTTGGGATTTAAAATTTGATGGAAAATATGTTTGAACTATAAATTGATGGTGCAAGCGCAAGGTCACTCCCGCTGCGCACTCTATATATGTCCTAAACAAAAAAGAGATACGTCCGGTTGACTTTACTGTTCAAGAAAAGATCAGTTTTTCGTAAAAATCCAGAACTACCATAAAAATTAATAAACGACCCGGCATTCAATTTATATTCCCAATTATCCGTTTATCTAAGCTTTTTACGTGTCCCATGGAACTTTGACGTTAGAGACCTTAAGATTCGCGGGATTTGGTTGGTTAATACACATTGACTCTTGTGTATTGACCAATCAAATCACGCAATTCTTGAGGTCTATGACGTGAAAGTTTCACGATACAAGTGAATATAATCTTAGATATATCGATAAGTATACCTTGGTAGGTCTAGACACTTTTCACTTTGTTAAAAGATAAGATAAGTGTTGAGACCTTCTTAAGGTATAATTATCAATATAAACCTACCAAAGTTTACAATTTTGTTCGCATTTTTGAAAACAATCTTTTAGATTATTTTATAATTGGCGACAATGCCAATCAGGTGGATTAAATTCAAGGACCACTTTGGACGTGGGTGGTGAGAGCATCTAATAGCATATTTCTTGAAGCGCTATATAACCGATTACCTACGCAAAAAGTGGTACTCCGTATACGGGTAATGACTCTATTTTATTCGAAATTTTGGATGATTCGTACGACACATGATAACAAAAGCATGTTTTAAGATCAGAAAATTAAATTTTTCAATATGCTGTTACCGACCATCTTTAAGCGTTTTTTCGAGCAGTTTTATTCACCGAATTGAAAATCAATTTTATGGGCCAAGAAACAGCCCGCAAATACAGTATGTTCTACTTTTCACTAAATTGAGAAAAATAATTCTTGGCTGACCAATGAAGAACGTGGATATCATTTTTTGTAATCGCAGTGAAAAATTGTTCAGCTTGAAAACTGGAAGCTTAAACATTTTGATTTTCGTGACACCAAAAAAGGTTGAATGACATTAAATTCAATGAATCGAAAAATCAAAGTGGAATTTTACTTTTTATTCCGAAACCTTTGATTTAGAAAGGTATTTTTGGCTCGAAAAGGTTTCGAGTCATAATCAACATATTCTAGTCAGTTAAATGAGCAGTTGGCGTAGTGGTTAGCGCGACTCGACGATCGTCCCGTTACCTGGTTCGACTCCCGGACTTCTTCAAACATTTTTCTATGGTGATAACCGAACAGTATGAATAAAAAAAACTACATGTTTTATTATATATTTTCACGCGATGAATCATTCGTCGAGTACCACGCATTCAAAAGCAATAATTTTAACCCTTAGAAGCCGGCAATAGCAACATGTTTATTGAGATTTGATGAAACCACATATACTAACAATATTAGTACTTTAAATATGTAGCAGGATACTGATATCGTATCATTTTTGTAACTTTTTAATCCTTAAACCGGGTCCTTGATTATTCTTATGTTTTTACAATTTAAAATCAACAGGCTTTTGTAATGAAACATGTTCTGATGATTATTCATGGTTTAATTTCGTTGCATAATTAATTCAAATACTATTATCAAATTAATAATAATTTATGTAAAACATAATGGTTGTGTTTGTTGTTTTTATAAAATGACAAAATAAACCAGACAAAAAAATATCTTAGACGTGTCGGAAATCTGAAAGCAGGACCTTTCTAGATATAAAAAACAAAGCAAATTTAAGAAATAAATAAAATTAAAATAATTATTCCATCTATTTTTAGGCAATAAAAAGTAAAAATATATCAAAATCAGAAATTACTCATCAAAATCTAGCAAGAAGTTGATGAGTAGCTTGAAATTGATTCTAATAACAACGTTCCTCATACGATAGGTGTTTGCTTGTAACATAATTATTCTAGAATACCTATTTATGAAAAATGTAAGACACGAGAATTAGCTCGAAATGTGCAACAATTTTAAATACTCAAAATTGAAAATAGCTTCGAGGAACGTGGGTCGACAATTATATGCATTATACTGCATTGAGTCATTTGAAAGGTATGGATAAACACCCCGTATGCTCTCGCTGGTCCGAATTAAAATAAAGCTAATTTCGTGAAAATGTATCGTTTGGTTGTTATCTTCTGCGATCATGACAGCGTTTCATATGATATATAAGATAATACCTGGCCGGACAAAGTAACCTATTTTTTGTAAAAAGGTTTATTTAAACGTTAAATCAAAATTAATAATAACCCTTATTCTATCTCTGATGAATGATTTCGAGGACTCTATTTGATCTTGTTAATTGATTTTTAATTTCTCAACTTCACACAAAAATAATCCGATCAAAAAGTTTTTTTTATATGAATACAAAACCCTTGGTCGACAGATCGTGACTATTTAAACGATGCAAAAAGCGTGAAAATAAACGACTGAACGTCTATGAGCTGAACTATCGACTGAACACAATTTGATTGATTCAGTATAAATTAAAAACGTTGATTGTCTGCAAATATACCACGTTGTTTGTTTATCGATTATGATGTCCGAGTTTATATAATTTATTATTCTGGTAAAGAACTATTTCGGGACAAGAATTGCATGATGTTACGTAATTTTTGATAATACAAGATTAAAATCATAGCTCACCCTGCTTACTTTGTATTTCATCCGTTCGATTGTGTGCGTACGTGCTTAATTATAGACGGTATTTTTCTTGAATTAGATATCATGATCAGTTACGTAATAGTCACGCGATTTGGTCTCCTGAAATGGTTTATCACCAAAATAAAACTAAAAAAAGATTTTATATGAACTCTGGCATCGTAATCGACATATCTGATAGTCAGGATCTGTCGTTCAAGAGTCTTGATCTATATAAATGACGTATTAGCTCGAACTTTAAATAAGTTATGAAACAATTACCTAGATGATTTTCAGCAGATTATGAGAAGTTATTTTGATTATGCTTTCATTGCGAATAAAGAGAACTTACAATTTCATGTGGCTAAAAGCTCGGAAAACGGGTCACTTTATATTTTATTCAATTTTCCTCTTGATTTCGCTTCAAAAAATGGGTAAGCGTGAAAAGTCAATCAATTTGCAGAAAACCAGGTTAAATCAAAATCTGATGTCGCAAAAATATATTTTAAATCCTTTTGACAAGATAAATCAACGATATTCATCACAAACATTGGTAATACTTAGTAAAATTTAAAGTTTCATTAACCAAAATTGTATTTTCTGGTAACCTTTTTTCTGCCTAAGAACATTTCATAGCAAAAAATAATCATTTTGAAAAAAGTCGACGAAAAATGTATCATCTCCGAACAGTACTGATCTTTGACAGATAATAGACTCTTAAGTTGTGACATAATTAAGTTAGTTTTCATTTTAGCATCATTCATAATTTATTATGTCATAACGAACATTAAATTAAGCACAGCATTCGGATTGACCATATCATACGGTATGGTATACGTGTGTACAACGAATAAAATTATTCCAAGAATAAACTAGGAGATACTTAATTCTCAAATAATTAAATTTTGTCTAGTAAACCTGGGTAGAAATATGTGGAATCACTTTTCGAACTAAATATATCATAACATACAGTGCGTCTTATGTGGACCAGTTTGTGTGTGGGTTTCATAAGACTATTCATTTGATTTGAGAAGCATGATTATTACCATGCAGGATGACTTATCTTTTGGACGCTAAACCAGGTTTCCTTCACTTGTGAAGAAAAATTATTTAAATTTGTTTTCCTGAAACTTCAATTTATAATATTCTCTGCTGTACAGGTTCTGTTGTAGGTTCTGGCCTATCCCTGTGGGAGCTTTGTTAAACTTTAGCTTTAAAAAACAATATTTTGAACATTCTAAAAAAAAATATACCTCCAAAAAAAAGAGCGAAAAATGAAGAATGATTCGGATCATATAACTGAGAATCGTGTTTAATTTTGGGAAAACTCTCCCGGAACTTTATCAAAATTAGACATACTGTACAAAAAAACTCGATATTAATTTGAATCAGTCTTTTACCGGTCAAGTCTTTACAAAAAAGAGATATATATGAAAAATAAGAATGATCCAGTCATATTATTAGTCAAGGTTGAGTAGTAGAAACAATTTCAAAATTTTTTGAAATCGAGTTTCGGAATATTTCCGAAATTTTCAGAATTGACCAAAAATGCAATTTCACGAATTATAGCTCAAAATCAGTTCCCAAAAATATTAATTCATCAAAGTTAATGGAATTTTATAAATTGAAATTTCCGTTGATGCATCAGAGTTGAATCATGCAAAACTTTTATAACTCCAAGGTTTTTCTCGACCCTCTCCGATAGCTCATTTGAATAATTTAAAGAACATGCTCGATGCCAGGCTTGTAAAAGTAATGAGGTTCGCTTGAATTTCTCATCGAATGGCACTCATCTCATTTTTACGTAAATTTAACCAGAAAATAGATTGTGAAAATTTGGTCTACGCAAGTATTAGCAAGTAGTTAAACAACAAATGTATTCCAAAAACGCCCTATAAACAAACTGAGTCCAACCAAAGGTCTTAGTGGATTTGAATACCCTGAATCTCAGTGTTTTCGCAACAAGCCACTTTACTTCAGTGTTAATACAAAAGCACGATTTTCGGATCGAAAATTTGTAAACCCGGAACTTAAAACTTCCTGATTTGAAAAAATCCTACGCATTGACAATGAACACAGGTGGCTTGTTGAGAAAACAATGAGTTCCATGGTTCTTAAATCAAGACCTTGGTTGCACAACGTTTGTTAGACCAAACTTTGAAGACAGGGATTAATATTTTTTGAAGCGTGGGTTGTAAAATTGATCATCAGAACTTGTGTCTTGTTTATTGGGGGGGAGACTAATAGTTTATTTACGTTCAACTCAGATTTATTATAGGCAGCTATAAATTAAGAAACTTTTATTTTGTTATTCATTATTTGATAACTATTAATCGTATAAGTTTATCTTCAGGATCAGGATCAGATAATACCTTGACTTCGCTGTTTAGAAGATTTTTGTTGAAAAATAATTCAATTTTATCAAATGCTATTATAAGTTTGTTTTTCAATTGATTTGGCAAAACTTTAAATGTTGATATTTTTTTTTAAAAGTGACCAAATTTTTTCAAATATATTATATCAAGATTTTCAACAGCATTATTTTGCTACGATATCGATAACGTCGATAACATCAAGTCCCAAAAAAATTCTTCAAAAAAAATTGAAAGAAGTTTTATGGACGCCAATCTACTTTAAGAGACGATATTTCAAATTTTATTTTCTTATCATTTTTTTCAAATTAATAATATCAAAATGTAATTCAAAGTCTTGCTGATTTTGTTAGCATCTTCGAAAAATGTCAATTGACTTTTAATAGAGACAAGGCTAACGTTTTGGGTCAAGGATAAGATGTAACAAAAGTGAAAATGTAAAGCGCTGAAATTCACATCATTATTTGAAACAAATGACAAGACTACGTGAAAATATGATATCAACTGATGAAAAATTTTATTTAGTGCCTTGTCAGCTATTTTTTATGCGTTTAAAAATTTGTCCATGATTAATTTTAGCATTTTAAATTTTTTTGACATTTTTACACTTTAACATTCACCTCACAAAGTTTCACATAATTTGCAATTTGTAGTGTAACCACAGTATTTTTGAAACAGTATTTTAACTCGTACAGCTTTTTGAGCCAACTAGTTGGCAAAGAACGCCTAGGCGGAGGAATAATAGACTTTTAATTATCAAACGTTTATTTTAGAAAATATATTTCGAACGACACGGTACGAGTTAAGATCATATCTTTAATATAACTTGTGTTTTCTCAAGATTGTGAAGTACATAATCAACTGCAGATTTTCAAAATTTTAGAAAATCATTCTGGGTTTACATTGATTATCATAAGTTATCATTATGACCGATTTCAAATAAGGCCGAGAGACTTTTAAAAAGTGAAGCTCTATAATTTGAGCACAAAATTTCACGACGGAAATCGGTCATGCTGCATTATGGCTATAATTTTGTTCTTCTAATGACATTCTTCAAAAAAATAAGGTTTTTTGAAGAGTTCAAGTTTTACAGCTTTCGATAATAATAGGCTATTATGACATCAGAATTAGGATTATGACGGTCTGAATTTATTTTTCAAATGACGAATTAAGGGGGTGGGCGTCGTAATCTGGTACCTTTCAATTCCGCCTCATAATAATAATACAACGCTCACCCCCTTAAGTCGGAAAAATTTCTGAAAATTATATGTTCTATAGAAGGAGGATATCTAAGAAGGCGATCTTCAGTCATTCAGATTACCGATTGAGTTTGATAAATGAAAGCATTGGAAGTAACGTCGTTGACCAATAAGAGCGTTTATAATAAAGGTCCATCGCGAACAAAAATTCAAAGAATCGGGAATCCCCTGTTCAGATATAAAAATCTTTTAATGAGCCTTTCCGTTGCTTAGACAACATCTTTTAGAATAATCACAATGACTTAGAAAAATGTGAAATAAGGACCCAAATTCTCGATGAATTGGCTAAAGTTAAAACAATTTCGGCTGATATAAAAGTTTTCTGAACCAACTGACCTTGAATAATTTTTCGGACATATTTTTTAACATATGATAGGTTACATATCCTTGTACATAATTCTGAATCAGATTCCTTATTTATGGTGAAAACAGATGTTTCATTTGATATTTATTTATCAACTTTTTCCTCACGACGATTCTTCTGTATACTTATAAAATAAACGGATTTAAAACGTTTTTGCAATAAATATCTAATTGAGAGATGCTTAGTGATATTGCGATAATAGGATTAGTAACTTTAAAGGTATCCCTGCTCCTAATTTGACATATTCTCAATCAAATATTAGCGAAACACAGCTTCAACAATATTATTCAGATTAGCCAGTTTATAAAACTAGCCTTCGAGTTGCGAAAAAAATATGCCAAAACTTTTTTGTGTGACTACACACCTTCACACGTAAGCAAAACAAGAGGACGTAAGTCAAAACGGTAAATCTATCTCCTCCCAGGTTTTATTTTGAAATAAACCTATTTTTTGACATAACATGTATAATTAGTATTTTAACTTCTTAGGAGCGTTTTTGTCGATAAGTGTTTTATTTTTCCTAGAATCTGCGATAAACCACCATTTTTTGAACTTCAGTCATCGAAAAATCTATCTCCTCCTAGGTTAAATTTCAAAATTCACTCAAATTTTTGCACGAACAAAGCTCGAAACAAATTAAAACTTCTGAGGAAGCTTTGTTTCAATTTCGATCCCAAACTCAAAATATTATTTTTCAAGGTCACGTGAATTTTTTTTCGAAAGTAGGCTCAAAAGAAAGCTGAGAAAACACTGAGAAGAAAATTGACTTACGTCAACCCGATATTTTAAAGTTTTAGTGATCAAATTGACACAAACGTTATTTTTGAACATAATTTTGAGAAGAATACTTAAAAAACATATAAAAAACGCAAAATTTTCAAATTTTTTTTGTTTTCATTTGGGTTGTTTTATGCGTTAATAACATAAACAATTGATTTGGTGCTTTTTATTACATAATAACTGCAGAAAATATAGGAGCAGGGATACCCTTAAGATTTTGTAAATCAAGTTTGAGTGTCTCAAAGACACTGTTACTTGTTATTCATAATGTACTAGTATTTCTTAATTCAAACGAATGAGATCAGCTTAAATATTTCGCCAATTCTTGAATCTAGTAAATAAATAAACTACGTAAAGGTTAGGCGTCGACTCCTTATATACTCATTCAATAAAGTTTAAAATAATTACTTTCCTTAATAATATTTTTCAATAAAACAAATGATTTTTGTTTTAGTATAGATAAATAAGAATTTTTGGAAAGTTGGTTAGTTTTCTCAGATGATTGATTATAAATCTGAAGGAGGCCACGACTGACCCACGCGACTCATTGTCTTAATATTTCCCCTTTCATATATTTCTTTAAAACTCACCTGAGATTAGAACCAGCCTCACAAAAGTCCCATGGACATTTGCCGGACTCTGCGGTATGTCTAAGGCCAAAAGTCTTATTTATAGAATTTTTTTATTTAAAATAATGTTTTGTGGAAAATATATTTTCCACTGATGGGATAGTTTGCAAAATGACCGTGGTGTTTTTTTGAAAGATTTAAACGTTTAATTTCACGACTGAAATATATTTAAAACATTTGAAAAAGAATCAAAAAAAAGTCAATAAAGAATTTTCCATAATTGAGGATGAAAATTAACTTTGAATCAATTTGATTTCTTAGATATCTTAAAATTTTCTTTTAAAATTTTTCTCGATGAAAATGATATACCTCTGCCGATCTTTGATGGACCTGAACTCAATATTATTTTTTTTATATATCTTCGTGAATTCACCTTATTACTTTTTATAGATCTGCTAAAATGTATTTAGTTTAGGTCCCAATAAAAAGGTCTTTTACAATTCAGTTGAGATTGCTTTAAAAAAAAGATTTTTCTCACGTTATATCATCAAGCAATGACCGCGTCGGATTGTTTCTAGCGTTTTGTTAAAGTTAAAAATCATGTCGTTTTAAATTATTTTTATTGTCGGTAATTTGTTTGATTTTTTGCACCATGATATTTCCCCAACCGAAGTGGATCTTAAAATGAGAGGTATCTCTATAGCGCGTGTTCAAATCCCACTGATGTTGTCTTAGTGCTTGTTTTGAGTGAAGTAATATGCAAGGTTGCTTGATATTTAGAGCGCCGAATGAAGCGCTTATTGGTGAACTTCTGCCTCTTTTTGAGACGACACATCTGTCCAAAACTAGTACTATCTATATAGTTTGACTGCATTGTACTGAATTTGTTTCAAAACATGAAACGCGTCATAATTTTCTGATGATACTATAACAACCTACAAACATAAATGTGAATACATGTAAATAATTTTAAATTTCTTACGTGTATTTCTAATCATTAGACAAACAATTCAACTGTACGTTTTAGTTGAATAATAAACATATTAAAATGAAATTAAGTGAACCTTCACGGCATTAATGTGCATTTCTGATGACAAATTCAATTTTGATCTTATTTTAAAATTCAAGATACGTATCTGTGGGTTTTTAAAACATCAGCTTAGCTAAATCAGCAAATATATACCTGAATAGAGACAGCACCAACACTCAAACAAAGCAGCTTAAAAAACTTAATTTTTGGTCTGAATCGTATCTGTGTTTACCGCAAAACATGGGTATTATAGATATCCTAAACAATCTTATTCTGTTCAAAATTATCGCAAAAACATTCTAACATTTTAATTTTATTTTAGATTGAAACTCGGCTCCTTGTTACGAAACCTCGGGAAATTAACTTTTTAGACCTTTTAGCGTCACAAAAACTTTTTTTACACTTTTCGCGTATTTATACAAATTGGCAACTGGAAAAATGAATTTCAGAAGATAACATTTTCCAATAATTTAATTAAAAAAAATAGTAGAAAAAGCCTACTATAATCCTTTGGATATCAGCTATTTGTGTTTGGGATGAGCACTTGCTGAAAAATACAACATTATTGATACAATAGATTGGTGTCATGTTTATATTTGAAATTTGACCCCTTTCAACCCCGAAAAATTTTTATTTCTTTTTCTTTTTAATCAATTTTTAAAACTTTTATTGACACTCTCCAAGGCATGTATCTATACATTCTGAATGTTTTACGATGGTTATTTGAAAATTTAAATTTCTTATTGTGAAATTTAAATACCGAAGTGGTTTTTAGCTTTTGGGTGTTCCCCGAGGAGATTCACGGCTTAACAAATCAGAGCGCGACCTTGGTTAGTTAAATTTAAGGTGGCGTTTCATCTCCCCGGAGAACACCCCAAAGCTAAAACACATTCGATGTTATAATAATTTTTCAGGCTTTGGCTTAATACGGGCAAGAAAATTGTTTTTTTATTCGGTTTATAAATGAGTACCCTCGGCATTTCTCAAAACAACAATATTCGGTATTGTAACATACCCGAATTGTAACATGCGCCCAAAATTTTTCGTTTGAAGATACTGTATGAAGTAAAACGCATTATATAGAAAAAGCTGCCACAAAAAACTCATAATTTGCATTTTTTTATTTAAATTTTATTCAAAAATGGTTTATTTTACAGGTTTTGAGATCCAGATTTTTCATTAAGCTACACGCAAATATTATTCTTTTGACTAAATTCAGCTCGGTAATCTAACAAAATATAAATTTAATGATATATTTTATTTAAGCTACGTTTCGCGTTAAGCATCTTTCAGGTTTTAGAAAAATGGAAAAAATAAGTTTCCAAGCTTCACCAGATTTGGGAAATCTCATTTAAATATTGAAAAATGAGTATTTGGTTAGATTAAAACACAGCCTAAATATTGGTCAGTAAAATTCTTGTCGGTCAATAAATGAAAATCTTGATCTAAACCGTGAAATCCACTAAATGATTTCGAAAACCAAATTTTCCAATGAAATGGAAAATCCAAACTATATGGTTTTTGTGGCCGTTTTAAAAATTACTGGCGTTTTACTACCTTTACCCGCAAATTCCGACGTCTCGGAGACTTCAAATTTCGATAATAATCGTAGTTTTTCAGTCTTACACACACTCGATACACCAAAATTATTTTTGCTAAAACATAAGATATCACAGGCTTAAATCCAGCCTAAGCTGATTTCCGTAGAACTTTTGTGTTCAAAAGGTAATCAAATATGTGTTTTCAAAACCAGATCAGCTAAGATAATAAGCTTATTTGCAGCCCATGTGATTATTAAATTTTATGCACACTATAATAAGTAACTCGAATTTAGATTCGGTCAAAGAAAAAAACTTCTTTATTTCTGGTTTTTGAAAGTTTGTTAGTCAGCAAACTGGACGTTCTAAGAAAATCTTTTCAAATCTCAAACTATTATGTCAGGCTTGACTCTAAATACTATTATATGACCTCAAAATATACATGTACTGGCTTCAGATTGTGGGTTTGATTGTGCGTGTGAAATTCAAGCTCACTTCAAGTACTTTCAAATTTTTATCAGTTCGACTTAGGGTGTTCCAGCAATTTGTCGACCACCGCGGTGCACCGTGATATTTTTTAAAGATCAGAAATATAGGTTAATCGTGAAATGGTGAGTATTTTATTTCGATATATCAAATTCCAAAACTCAATATTTCAACTCGAAAAAACGTTTTTAGTTGTCAAAATCAATATTTAAACGAACAGGTGTATAACAATAATTCTCTTTTTTAGTGAGGTCGATTTTTCGGCCAATGAGAACTCTTGCTTTTTTTTTTAAATTTCGAAATTTGAAAAAAATTTTGTTCTCCAAAAAATTTTTCACAAAATATACTTTTCCGTTTATTCAGAACTATCACATAACTCAAATGGCTCATTTTCTGTAACACTCTAGTTTGACTATTAGCCAGTTCGTTTATTCCAAATTATTGAAAATTTGAATTAATTAACAATGTTTAAACATCTTACTGTTCAGCATGTTTTTGCTCTACAAAACTAATAAGTTTTGAAATTGTTACCAGATTTCAACGGAATTTTCAAGATTTGGGACGAAAACAATGACAAAAGTAACTATTTTATCAATTAAGAACCTGTGACACAGATATCAATTAGTGAATAGAAATAAAATACGGCTTCCTGTATAGGTGGCTTCAATGAGATTCGAACTCGAGACCAAATGAATTTTATTTACGAAAACCTTGGTCATGAGTTCGAATCAAATTGAAGCCTCACATATTCAGATAATTGCATTTTGTCAACGTTTCGATTTTTTATTAAATCATCTTCAGAATGAGAACTAATAATTTTAGTCGCAGAACGTTGGAACAAAATAGTTTGGCAATTGGGCTCTCAGATGATTGCCAAATTAAAAGCCCAATTGTAAAACATCACTAACTTAAGAATTTTATATTTTTATGTTCGTGTTGTTTATTTATCGTAGGTTTATTCAGCGTTATGTAAAGTCCTTTAAACACTTTTCGATGGTATGTGTTGTGAAGGCCTTTTTCTAAAATTTTAAAGTGCTCATGTAAAAAAGAGCGTAATTGTTCAGGTGGAGCGTTGTCTGGATCAACGTGAAATTTTTACGAAAATTTTCTTTATATTCAGAACAGTTATTAGTGTGAGTGTGGACATGGGAAGATTTAGTTGTACGGTGTTGTAAAATTCGTGAATGTAGTAACTTTTTAGTTTCGCCTATATCCCTTTATCACCTTTTGGTTAGAATGCGTAGCCACAACGTTAAAATCACACGTTAAAAGGAGTAGTGGCTACGCATTCTAACCAAAAGGTGATAAAGGGATATAACAGATTTGCAATCACACTCAAATTCGTATACACATGTAAAATTTACATCCTCTCCATTTACATCCTTTCGATGCTCAGCCGTTGCTTCACAAAATTACCGAATTTTGAAAAAAGTCACGCCTAATTTTCGACTTTCTATTGTTTTTTCAACTATAAAGTTAAAAAGCGTAATTTTACCTTAAATGAAAGCTGAAAAGGCTTTTTTTTTAACAATTCTAACTGTGTATACGAATTTGAGTGTGATTGCCAATCTGCTTATATAGGCGAAACTAAAAAGGTATTACATTCACGAATTTTACAAAACCGTACAACTAACTTTTCCAATGTCCACACTCACACTAATAACTGTTCTGAATATAAAGAAATTTTCGTCAAAAATTTCACGTTGATCCAGACAACGCTCCACCTGCACAATTACGCTCTTTTTTACATGAGCACTTTAAAATTAAAAAAAAGGCCTTCACAACACATACCATCGAAAAGTGTTTGAAGGACTTTACATAACGCTGAATAAACCTACGATTAATAAACAACACGAACATAAAAATATAAAATTTTCAAGTTAGTGATGTTTTACAATTGGGATTTTAATTTGGCAATCATATGAGAGCCCAATTGCCGAATTATTTTGTTCCAACTTTCTGCGACTAAAATTATTAGTTCTCATTCTGAAGATGATTTAATATAAAATCGAAACGTTACAAAATGCAATATTACTATTGAAATTTTAAAATACTCCATGTCTCAACACCAAAAAACAAAAAAATATTTAGATCAGTATGTAATTTGTATTAACTGAGTTATTTCTGTATCAAGGGTTATCAATAGATCGACTACATATTTATCAAATAAATAAAACTTGAACAGTTTGTGTTTTTACTGCGAAATGTAAATTAATGTGCAGGAAATTCCTTCAAATGAAATAAAGAAACAAGGCAGATTTAACTTTTAGACTCTTGCAATCCGCGATAGCTTAGATTTGAAAATAAATCGGCCAAGTTATTATCATTTATTGGCGGAATTTTTCACAGCAATTTTCATTCTGCACGTGAAAAAAGACATACTGTATGTCATTTTTGTCTGAGATCGCCCAAAAATAAAGTAAAGTATTTTTGACACAACTGGTTAGGTTATTCTTACATCATTTCATACAGACTCAAACCAAAAAAAAACATAAAAACTTCGTCTCGAATTTACATCTTTTATAAAAAACCATGAAATTATTGCCTCAGTGATTTCAATATAACGTTTTCTGATTCTTGAAAATTTTATTGACATTTGTAGACAATTCCAAAAGTCAGTACATGTATTAACAATGTAGACATTTTGCAGAAAAATACACGCTGAAATTTAAAACATTTATTTAATATCCAGGTCCTAAAACAAAATTTGTATGTCTTTCAGTTAAATCAATCAGAAACGAATAATTGAATTTTTCCAATGTTTAAAGTGAAGTTCTTATAATTTTAAAAACAAAAAACGTGACTGAATACCTTGTTGCTAAATACCTCTCTTTATTGAATGCCGGCGTTTGATTACATGTGCACATACCACTAGTGGTTGACCGGCAAAATATTTGTAAACGCCAGAAAAATACTATGAAAATAAAATGTAATTAGTTCAAAACCACCATCGTAAAATATTCGAAATGTTTTTCGAAACTAATTCAACTGCAGCAAAATACTTCACTTTGAATTAAAATTAACCATTTATTTTAGCTTGGTGTTAAATTCGTTTGCTAAGATAACTTCATTGTTGCATTTTTTACCTCCTAGTTGGTATTTGAGATTTTAATTATCATGGTCAAGGATCGGCATTTTTGGTTGAAATATGCAGGACGCCTAACATAACCTTGGTAGAAAATTCAATACGAAAAATTAATTTTCTCGATATTAATTTTTGAGCGGCCAATACGTCCGCGTTAAAATGAATTTACCAGTGATCTTTACATTTCAATCTCAAGACCCTTACCTTTTTTTCGCGAGCAAAAATTTTACATACTGCAAATAAAAATAGTGAATCACAAAATCATCAAAAAGCCGATTCCTGATTTTGATTACAATCCTTTAATAACTGACACTTTATTTCTAAAACCAATATCAAATTCATCTGACAAAGTCAGCAACTTGACAAAAAAAATTCTGAAAACCCTAATATTTATTTATCACTTGGGTTCAGTTTTTTTACGGTTCCTCAGTCTTTTTTGGTTTCCCTTTTTCACCAACGATACTTTTTAATGTCACACTTACGTTATCGCGTAGGTGCGAGCGTTTGATGAATCGTGGGTTCAATTTGGATATTCACTACTTTGATTTGTTAAATTCAGTTTTGAAAACTTTGTGTGATAATATTTACACACTAGTATTACGGTAATAACCGGATTTTTTTAGCACCAATCAGGAACTTTTATTTTTTATATTTAGACACAGTTTCTGATTGGGCTTAGACAAATAATGTTTTTTCGCTCGCTACGTGTGAATACAGCATCAGGGACATTATAAAATAATATTGTGATTTTAAAAATTGACTTCCGTCCAATTAATTCCTACTAATGTCAAAATAATTTCAAAAATTTTTCGGAAACTGCTACTGTTTATTTAAAAATCGTAACTTTTGGAATCCCAAATAATCCCCGGATTAGAAAGTTCCTTATTAAAACAACGATCTGCTTTGTTGATTCATTACGTTTAGAAATGAGAATCAGTTCAACTATATTTTGCGTTGATACATCGTCATGAATTCAAGGCTTTTTTTGTCCAAATCTAATCTGAAAAATTGATTAAATAATTCAATCTGGTTTAAAAATAAATATAATTATAGTTTGCCAATTCAGTGAATATTATCATTATATTGGATGCTCGGTTACTTGAAACAAAGTTTTTTTTAATTAAGTTGGTGACAAATTATTAGTCAGATCAGTTCATCTCCAGATTATGCTTCCTAATTGGGAGTCCCAATACACGTTTCTTAAATAAAATATACAAGATGGTTTAAAGCACCATATAATGGCTAGATACTTTTCGGTTTTTGACCAAACAAAAACCAAATTAAACTTTTGGAAAATCTGATCACGTGAGAAAATTGGAGCTCTCTATTGCCTCAAGAAAATAAGCATTGTATCATTATATGATGATGATGGAGTTTCATGTTAAATTACTACAAAATAACTAGTAAAAAATTAGCTCAATAAAATTCGACCACATTCAATGGTATTTTGTGCTGAATGGGCACTAGGGGAGATAATCTTAAGTTATTCAAATTGATGAATTAAGAATAGGTCTTGTGGTCAGCCGCGACTGATATGTTTACTTCAAAGAAAAACTTGTTCGACAAAAACCATAATGTTTTGTAACCGAGCTCATTTTGAGCTTACAATTTTATATAAAAAATAGAGACACGATCTATTTTGAGGCGATTTTTTGAAGCTAAATTATCAAACAAAATAAAATTGACCGCAAAATTCATAACAAATTACGTCTTGAATTTATGTTTCTCCTTCTTTAACTTTTGAATGAACTGAGTAGACCGTTGTTTGACCATATATTTTTTGCCTTAAATGAAGGTTTCAAATATATTTATCATGTTATAATCCTGCTGATAATTCAAACTGATAAACGTGAAATTTGAAAAAAAGGAAACTTTATAAGTCAAAACTTGAGCCCATTTTATTAGCAAATCTTGTAGAAAAATTTTTGCGGTCATTTTAAGCACTCGGATTTATTTAGGGGCGTGATATGTCCAGTTTTAAAGCGATTTTTTGCAAAAGATCTCAAAACCCAAAAAATCTTACAGCTTAAAATGACCGGAAAAATTCTTCACAAGATGCGCCAAAAAATCGGTACTCATTTTTTACTTTCAAAATTTCTTATTTCAAATCGTCATTAGTTTACGATAGGAGGCCTACGCAAAAAATTTTACCCTCAATTCGGAAATCAGACAGTAATTTTCATGACTAGAAAAAATATTGAATCCTTATAAAGACTATCGGTAAATATTATAATTTCTTAAGAAATCTCTTTCTTAACAAATTTTTAGCAATGAAAGCAACGAAATTTTTCACCACTTCTCGAGCCATTGAAAAAAATCTCCAAATTATTCATCGCCAGCACCAACGAAATTCAACTGAACAAGAAGAATTGCATGCTTTGCTAGGACTGCTATTTTAAGAAACTGAGATTTTCAATTTCAATCATTTTTTTATATATTTTTTATAACTCAGCGATAGACTACCAAATTCTGGACGGTCTTTTACAACAAACAAAAGCGAATTTGTGAGTATTTTTAGGATTTTAGAAGTTGAACGAAACATCATGAGAAGATCAACGACACAAGGTAAGATTGACAGAAAAATGCAAAAATTAAATCGACGTCATTTGTAAAAATCAAGCGTGAATTAAAAAAAACTTAATATAGATTTGAAAAAATGGTGAAACGCATTTTTGACATTGCTTTCAATCGGCCAAAAAGACAAGATTTAAAAATTTTAAAAAATTTGTAAGTTTTTCAAAAAAAATTATAGTAAAAACTTGAATAATTATGATAGAAAAACTAACTTCTCAATTTGTAAAATTTAAGAGCGTTTTAAATTTGAGAATATGAATTACATAAATTCTGAATATTTGACAGATACAAACGTCTCGGCCAATAAAAACTCTGAACTTAAAAATAAGCCAATGAAATTCATTCAAATTTGGGCGACCACCGAATCAAATGCTTACATAACGAATCATTTAAATATTTAGGATCTGTCCGGCAAAGGTCTTTAATTCATATTGTTTCTGAATGTTTTTGCAAATAAATCTGCCGGGATAAACTGAGCCCCTGAACAAGGTTGAACTTGCAGTAAGCACTTTTCGATTCAAAATGCATCAGTTGCGATTCAAATCGTCATTTTCATTCATCGTTTGAGTTGAAGACGTGAATCACGTCACGAAACGTTACCAAAAAACTTCGAAACATTGTTGAGCAATTGAATTTATAACGTTCAATTTGAAGTGTTTAAAATGCTGCCGAACGAAACCGAATTTAATCACTAAGCGTCTATAATCTTTTTGTTAATAATGCTCAAAGTTGAGTTTATTAATTGNGATAATGCCTGCACAAACCAAATAAGTTTTTAAACGTGAAATGTTCGCGCGAACAATAATCTAAATATCAGGTTGGAATAAATTCTTTTCAAAAACATGTACCGAACATGTACTAAAACGTTTCGAAATCCAATTGTAGAAATAAAATCGTGTTGCCAAAATCTTATTGATCTTATAATGAAAACTGGAACTGTGTACAATAATCACAATTTAAGATTATTGCACACAATTTTGGTTGATTTAATAGACATGGTCTCACTCGTGGTGCGAAAACGTTAAGTATTTCTCCGGGAAGAAACATTATAACCATTTGGAATTCATTTTAAATATTCACTTACTAACCATGTTTGGAAACTCCTGGTTATGGTCACCCATTACCCTATAATGGAAAACCATTAAAATTTGCCAAAACCATTTTTGAAAAAACAAGCCATGTTTGAAAAACATAAATCTTTTTTTGATGCTTTAAGATGAGGAAGAGTCCGCACAATGTGAAATTACAGTATGTTTGAGATAACTGTCTGAATTTATTTAAAAAAAAAATAAAAAAGTTTTTGTATGACGGTACCGGTAAAAGTAACGGTCCAAAAAGACCGGCTTTTCACGATAAAATCATTTGCGAGAGATATCAGAAATTTTTAATTTTGTACGCCATAATAATGGGTTTTTCTCGAAAAAATATGGCGTCAGGAATTCGTTTAAGGTCTATTTGCTCAAAATCGATGAAATTCACACGTTAAATTAGCCGATTTCGGTATATTCAGCGTTTTATTAAAATTTATTTCCAGCACTGGTATCAAAAACTTTGCAACAAAAGCTTATTATTGCAATCGATAGCGATGTAATAATATGGTGTTTGTTTTTCTCGATATCTGATTAAGTTTTGATGCACACATGTGCAAAGTTCAGGTACAAAAAATTTCACCATCTAAGAAATATTGTTGAAATGTTTTTTTAGATTTTTTAAAAAGTTTGTTGGTGGATTGCAAGATTACATTGCAGGCTACTTGATGCAAGTTTAATTATGGTCATTGATCAAATCGTTTGAAAAATAACGCATAAATACTGAAAAAATACTTCGGAAAAATTCGAATTTCGGAAATTTTTTGAGGCAAATCCGAAATTTTTTAATTGATTCGGAAGCAAACCGATTAGAAATTTTTGAATGCAACAAATATTAAGTTTCTACCATGTATTGATTTCGAGAAACAGTCTCCGTCGGTTACTCTTTTATATGCTCAAAAATATCCGAAAAAAAATTTTGGTTTTCAACTACATGTAATTGTTCCCTGTAATGAAAACCGATTACCATTTGTGGAAACAACTTCTGCATATCAAATCGAAAAATGTCATTACTAAAAAACCCGAATTTCAAAATTAAAAATTTGCATGGCAAATTTGTATTTTGATAAATTTATACAGTTTATTAAATTTTAAATCATTATAAAGGATCCAATCTGAATCATTTAATTCCGAAAAAATTGTGAGTTTCATAATCTAAAAATCCTGTTATCGTCTTTATAAATTCAAAGTGGTTCTGTCAAAGTGGTTTCACTTATCACCGACTGTATCTAAAATCTTGAAAAAAGGTCCTTGTTAAGTAAATGAAACTAAGAATTTGGCGTTATTCACTAAAAAAGTCTCTTTTATCACTTTTATCACTATTCCTGACTTGAAGATCTCAAAATTAAACTGATTAAAATCAAAATTTTTGAAAATTGAATTGACATATCCCGAATCTCCGTAACAAACCTGATAAAGGGAAGGTTCGTTTTGTACATTTTTTCCGAACATAATTTTCCAGTTTCTCAATTTCATCATGATTTGATAAAACTGCGTGCTTTTTGAGAAGGCAAGGATTTTTTTATAATAGTGATCTTAAATTTGACCACAACTCAGACTTCTGTTTCTCATAATCTTCCGGAAATAAAGCTATTTCTCCAAATACTATTTTTAACTTTATTTTGACTGAATTATGAGTTGACTTCAAATAAGATGTCCTCAAGATATCTTTTAAAAATGAGTATTTTATTTAATTGCCGCAAAATTCTTTATAATGTTTTTGTAAGAAACAATTTTGCGTAATCTTTGCTTTTTTTAGAAGGTTCAAGATAGGCTTAAACCGATATATCGGCTTTGTGCTCCCAAGGGTTAAGAAGTGAAAATGTTAATATTGAAAAGTTTTTACTCTCATATTTTACGTGATTCAAAAAAATATAACTTATTGGTTTATTGTTGAAAAATTAACTTTTTTTTTTAAGGTTTTTCCGATATACAATTTGAGACCAAAAATAAAAAAAATGTAATTTAAATGTTGCACCTCAAACTTATTTTTTGATTTAAAAATTCTCTTTAATTTGAAAAAAGTGCAAAATAACAAAAATGGTCACTAAATTATCAAAAAAAAAGCATTTCTTATAAAGTTTTAAAATTTTCTGTTTAGATTTTATTAAGCATTTGCACAGACAGTAAAAGTTATATTAGTTTTTTTCTTATAAATTTTTTTTCAAAATTTGCATCATTTTTGTAGTGAGTAGTGTAGCTGATAATCTGATGATTGCTGCGGTATTAAAACTATTTGATCAGACCTGGTGTCAAGGTCAACCGAGTAATAGGACGAGTTTGTATCCGTTTTCATTGGTGCATATTGCATGTATGAAGAGTACAGCGGCCCCTGCGAGTAAGGAAATAACGACGAACTGTAGTTTCCAAGATCTGAGTGAGCTNTTGTTGTTGAGAGAGATCCACCCAACTCAGACTTCTGTTTCTCATAATCTTCCGGAAATAAGCTATTTCTCCAAATACTATTTTTAACTTTATTTTGACTGAATTATGAGTTGACTTCAAAAAATGTCCACAAGATATTGTTTTAAAAAATGAGTATTTTATTTAATTGCCGCAAATTCTTTATAATGTTTTGTAAGAAACAATTTTGCGTAATCTTTGTTTTTTTAGAAGGTTCAAGATCGGCTTGAACCGATATATCGCTTTGTGCTCCCAAGGGTTAAAGAAGTGAAAATGTTAATTTGAAAAGTTTTTACTCTCATATTTTACGTTGATTCAAAAAAATATAACTTATTGGTTTATTGTTGAAAAATTAACTTTTTATTTTTAAGGTTTTTCCGATATACAACTTTGAGACCAAAAATTAAAAAAAATGTAATTTAAATGTTGCACCTCCAAACTTATTTTTTTGATTTAAAAATTCTCTTATAAATTTGAAAAAAAGTGCAACAAAAATGGTCACTAAATTATAAAAAAAGCATTTCTTATAAAGTTTTAAAATTTTCTGTTTAGATTTTATAAGCATTTTGCACAGACAGTGAAAATTATATTAGTTTTTTTCTTAAAATTTTTTCAAAATTTGCATCATTTTTGTATGTGAGTAGTGTAGCTGATAATCTGATGATTGCTGCGGTATTAAAACTATTTGATCAGACCTGGTGTCAAGGTCAACCGAGTATATAGGACGAGTTTGTATCCGTTTTCATTGGTGCATATTGCATGTATGAAGAGTACAGCGGCCCTGCGAGTAAGGAAATAACGACGAACTGTAGTTTCCAAGATCTGATGAGCTAAAAATTATATTTTAATAAATCAAATAGTTTACCAAATTTATCATTTGAATAGAATTTATGAAAGTGAATATTGTAATTTTTCGACAATTATTTCCCAATTAATCTTTTTAGTTTCCAGAGCATTTTTAAATAAGCACTAAAAAGCAAATAAAATCTAAAGAAATCATCGAAAAATTGGCAGTTTGTCTACACAAACTTAAAAAATATTAATACAAGATGAGCCAATAAAATCGATACTAATTTTTGACTTACAAAATCCCTGATTTAAAATTGTCATAGTACATATTTTACAATAAATATTGTAATAACGAAAACCATAATAGTTTGGTACAAGATGGGCTAATAAAATCGATGCCTACTTTTGAGTTTCACAATTCCCGATTTCAAATTTTTGTAGTCAACAATTACATAGTGACGAAAAATATACATAACAATAAATTTTCATTGTTATTGAAACATATTCTTGATCATTTCTCAGCCAAACCAAAATCATTTCAAAGCAATAATTTTTTTTGTTATACCAATGAGGAAAAGTAAAATGGCTTTGAAAATAAATGATCCATTTTTAAAGGTAAAACATAGTGAAAAAAGTTACCAACAACCATTTCAAATTTTCTCCTCGGTATTAACAATTTTCTGAAGTTCTTTAAAAAATAATAATTGTCGAGTTTTGCTCTGATTTTTGCAACGTTGAAAAGTTCGAAAATAATTCGATCATTTAACTGGTTTATATTTTTGTCCACCAAAATTCAATTTTCCTGTATTCAAACTCACAGAGACTTAAAATATCGTGAAATTTCTAAATCAATCAATCAGCGAGAAGCAATACATGTGATTATAATTTCCTATGTAATTGTAAGAACATGCTGAAAATAAAAATATGTCAGCTTGAAGTTCAACCCGTCAAACATAAATAAATATTTTTTCTCCAAACGCCTATTTTGCGTAACGTTTCGTACGATGTTTACTTTATGAAATCGTTAAGTCATAAGTAGCACTCTTGGTCACCCCAGCAAGGTGCCACAGGTTTTTCTGCATTGAAATTTTATGAAAGTAATCCAAACACGAAAAAATAGATTTTTGGAAATTTTTTACAATTCATTTGATGTGAAATGGCTATTACGTAAATAATTTCAGCTACCAACGAGCGCGTTTGATTATCTTCTAGCTAGACGTCAAGATAATTTTTGTCTTTTGAACTTAATTTTTTTTGATTTTTGCATTATAATTATGATTCATTTCTATCATAAAAATAATTTTCTCTTTTTGTCGCGTATTTCACTTTTTTAATTTAATTTTTTTTAAATAATTTATTTGATAATGAAAATGTTCACTCTTTTTAAGCGAGCGGTCATTGAGCGAAAGTTGTCCATTTGTTAATTATGATTTATATTTTAAAAATATTATCATCTACGATTAAACAACTGCACGCTGGTTCAGGAAAATGTTCGAAATTTTTTAAAATATATGATAAAATCCAGTTTTTTATGGTAATTTTCCGAGACAAACCATAATTTTATAAATACAATATTCGATAAAAGTTTGCGTCATCATGTTTTTTTGGATTTATTTAGAAGTACTTTGTGAAGATTAAATTTCCTGTTTCCCAACTCATGTACTGAACCGGTACTATTGTTTTGAACACTAGAACAAAAATTCGCGTAATTCATTCTGAACTCGTTTGTGAGCCGTTCTAACAAGCTCCCGTGAATTTTAATTTGGGTGTGCTCATCGTATTTTAAAGAACTTTTGTACCTCATTAGTTTTAATGAAAGTTTAAATGGAATTTCAAGGTCCTTATAATGTATTCTCGGGCCCTCTTAACGCCTCAAATTGATGAAGGTTTTAACGGTGAATAAAAATTTACCTCTATAATCGTATTCGGATTGTACGAATTCTGAAGTGGAATCGCCATTACCCGATACTGGCTGCAATTCAATCGCGGTTGGACTGCTTGAAATGCCGAGCTCGATTTGATTTTCATCATCCATTCTAAAATTTAACAAATAATATATTAGATTACGCTCATGTTAATACCACCGAGTCATGTAATACCACAAAATGTTATGAAAGTGTTCAAAATAATGATGACATTGCCATTTGTTAAAATTGGAGGTTATTTCGTTTTTGTTGCAAAATTATCATCGAAAATATTTCCGAAATGTATACACAGGCATGTTTATCTTGCAACCATCTATCTGGTATCGATACTTTATTAATAATATATTGATGTTATATTGATATCATATTTATATCGGTTTGATCAGGGGTTGGCATATTCAAGAAAAAATTGGATCGGATAGGATCGATAGCCTACTCGAAAAAATTGAATCTGTTTTTCCGATCCGTTTTAACCGATCCTATCTAATTGTGTCGATCCCGGTTATTGATATTATATATTCATATTTTATCATTTTATTGTAAATTAAAATAATAATTCTGATTGATATGATTCGTCACCACAAAAATGAGTTAGTTTCATACGATTATAAATCGACTCAAATAATTTATTCAATTACTTCACTAACTGAATTGACCAGGTTCAGAAAAATAAGGTGAAAATTTGTAATTGAAAAATTTAACCATTTTGCCCGACATGATTTTCGACATTTTCGAACTGGATATCCGAAAAGATCAAAAATAATTAAACGAATATTTTCGGCTTATTCCAGATTTAAAAGTCGATCCAGCAGTTTTAGTTTTATTGATCAATACTGTCTAAAATTCGATTATTTCTGTGACCAGATAATTTTGCGTGCATCACAAGTATCACTTAACCTTCTGTTTTAACAAATTTGTCGAAGGAATATTTTTACATTGATGTTTTTGATTCTATAGACAACTTCAAATTGACTATTTCCTGTATCGTCAATTTTGACTTTGATAGATTTTTCTCACAAAAAAATGAACTGTCCCTAAACGTTTTGACAACTTAATAATTATTATTCTACTTTCAAGCATAATCTTCAACAACGTGAAGAACGGTCAAAAAAATAAGAAAAAACTGGTAAAAAATACCACAATTCGCATAAAAGACAAGATTAAGCTATCGACATCGTTTTTCAAAACCGCCGTTTAGTTTTTGTAGCAAGTTATAATTAAACCACAAGATTATAAAAACGCTAAATTATTACTATTATTTTGACTTCGATTAATTTTAGAAGATCCGTGACTCTAAATCTTTTGTATAATTAATCTTGCTAGATAAAAATCAGTATACCCCACACTTTGGTCTAAAATTACAACAGAGATTAGGTAGAATTCCTTTATTCATTTACGTTCGGTTTCTCAGAAAGTAAGAAAAAGGGTATTAGGAAACCTCATAATAATTCCTTGTTTTTAATAACCATAATTTAGTTTATAATTTTTTTATTAACTGTGAGACTCTCGACAATTTCTGTTTATTAACATTCGTCGTAAGAATAAATCTATAATTTTTTAGTTCAGATTTTCTAAGTCACACTGTGAGTCAGTCCAGAACGAATTTTAAACACATTTTTGGTCGCGTAATTCTGGTATTATAAGAATAACAAGAAGAATCACTCTCACCTAATTGAAGATTAAAACTGGTTTACAAATGCTTAGGTCAATTGCCGCTTGAACCTAGCTGTCCCGTTCGGATAAATGCAATGTTAGTCAGAAAAATTCATACAAAAAAATCTGCTATAATAATCTTAAATACCCGAAATTCACAAATGTTATTCTTTATTTTAATTTTTTTGTCTTCATGATTAGCGCCTGTTTAATTTGGGATCTGACACGTTCGATATTAAGGAATTTAGAATTTTGTCAGAAAAAATATTTTTTTTGCCTCGGATATTACTATTTATTTTTATCACGGCGGCCACACTGACATTTCAGACTTTCTGATATGTTAGGGGGGGGGGGGCACCATGGCAAATATTGGGAAGATTTATATTTCATCAATTTGTGTAAAATGTTCTTGTGGCTGCCTCAAACTCAAAATATTGTCTTTTTTACCTAACCTCAACCTGCACGAGCGTGTTTTAAAACACAAACACCAAAAATATTTTGGGGAAGTGTCATTTTGGCCGGCGGAATATCGGAACAGACCCCCAATAGTTCCCCTTATTTTAAATTTCAAGAATTTTGGTGAGTTTTAGAAATTTCTCATCAGACCGAAAATGCCTTATTTGGATGCAATTTTTTGTTTAATGCAGTTAAAGTAGTACTGAAACAAGATAATGATCTACAAATATACTTACTAGAGTGACTTTTGGGGAGGAGAAACTTTGGCATTATTAATTTTGACACTCGGCGCCACCTGGTGGTGAAAAGAGCTTTTTCGCTATATTTGAGAAATCGCTATATTTTGATCACGTGACGACCAAATTTTTTTTTCGTAATTTTATTTCCATTTTCCCATATATTATCAACCTCCAAGAAATTTCGGAACAACCCACCCTTTATTTCAATTAGTCGATATTAATGATGGAACATCTAACTATGTGTGTGTTTTGAAACACTCTCGTGCAGGGGGAGAGGTAGTTAAGTTTCATAACTTAGAATCAATTGTGCCTAAAATGTCATTTTGGCCACTGTAATCGTCATGCTATGCATTTCATTAAGCAAAACCAATAATTTAAAAATTTGAATTCGTGATTATTTTCAACCCATTTTTTTTTGTATATTCATTCAGATTGTATATTCATTCAGACAGTAGGTCTCGAGTGAATGCAAATAAATAAATAAAACGCGATATAGACTTCAACACGTAATGAAGACACCAAAAAAATCTTTAATTTGAAAAAAAGGACTTTTTGATAATTGCTTTTGAACGCCGATTATTTCACTATATTTTCATACAGAGGTGTCAAGTAGAGTTCAAACCTTTCGGATATTAATGATTGTGACTCTTCTAGGTTGCTTGTTTGACACATTGGTGCGACGAGTGTTCCTGAGTGATTCATTTCAGNAAATAGCTTCTTTCACCACCAGGTGGGCGAGTGTCAAAATTAATAATGCCGAAAGTTCTCCCTCCCCAAAAGTCACTCTCAGTAAGTATAATTTGTAGATATTATCTTGTTCTATGACTGCATTTAACTGCATTAAAAACAAAAAATTGCATCCAAATAATGCATTTCCGTCTGATGAGAATTTCTAAAACTCACCAAAAATTCGAATGTTGAACATATTATATTTTATTTGTTATTCAACTAATGGGACAATGGCTAATTGGGGCTGTTCCGATATTCCGCCGGCCAAAATGACACTTCCCAAAATATTTTTTGGTGTTTGGTGTTTTGAAACACGCTCGTGGCAGTTGAGGTTTAAGGTAAAAAAAGACAATATTTTGAGTTTGAGGAGACCACAAGAGAACATTTCACAAAATTTGATGAAATATAAATCTTCCCATATTCATGTGCCCCTAAAATATCAGAAAGTCTGAAAATGCGTGTGGCCCGCCGTCGATAAAAATGAAATAGATATCCGAGGCAAAAAAAATATTTTTTCTTGACAAAATTCTAAATTCCTTATATCGCACCGTGTCAGATCCAAATTAAACAGGCGAGTAATCATGAAGACACAAAAAATTAAATAAAAATAAAATTTGGAATTACCGGGTATTTAGATTATTATAGCAGACTTTTTTTGTTGATAATTAATTTTCTGAGCTAACATATGAACATTTCATCGAAGCGGGCGCGCTAGTTACATAAGCCGGCAATGACCTACACATTTTAACGAGCACATATCTAAGTAGGTTATATATTTACTGTTAATCTCTAGTATGAATGCTCCATCAAATAATCACTTCGTACGATGAGCAAACGCGAAAAAATGTGTTGTATAATATCTTGATCTAAGACTACTCAAGATGTGATACTTAGGAAATACATGAACCTTATAGATTATCGAATTTATTCTTACAGACGAAATGTTAAAATAACAGAAATTGTCGAGAGTCTCACAGTTAATAAAAAAAAATTATAAAACTAAATTATTTTTCTTTAAAAAACAAGGAAATTATTATAGTTTTCCTAATACCTTTTTCTTACTTTCTGAAATGATAAATGAATTCATACCTACATCTCTGTTGTAATTTTTAAGACCAAAAGTGTGGGGTACGTAGGTATACTGATTTTTATCTAGGAAGATTATTTACAAAAAGATTATACGGAGATCACGGTTCTTCTAAAATTAATCGAAGGCAAAATAATTACTTAAATAATTTAAGCGGCGTTTTTATAATTTTAAATCTGTGCTCACTAACGGCGGTTTTGAAACATTCGATAGCTATCTTTTGGCATGAAGTAAAACAAATAACTATCGATTTCACCAATCGTCTTGACGAAAAAATCCCGATTAATTTGAGCAACAAATACAAAGAAATAGGACTGACCACGTTCTTGATCGTTTTTGACGTATTTCTAATACGCGCACCTAATCTTGTCTTTTTATGAGAATTTTGGTTATTTTTTACCAGTTTTTTTCCTCCATTTTTTTTGAACCGTTTTTCACGTTGTTTGAAGATTATGCTTGAAAGTAAGACTAATAATTATTAAGTTTGTCAAAAAAACTGTTTAGGCAAGTTCATTTTTTGTGAGAAAAATCTATCAAAGTCCAAAAATGTACGATATACAGGAAATATCAAATTTGAAGTTGTGTCTAAGAACAAAAACATCATGTAAAATATTCATGTTCGACAAAATTGTTAAAAAAAGAAGGTCTATAGTGATATTTTGTGATGCACGAAAATTATTTGGTCACAGAAATATCGAATTTTAGACAGTATTTCAATAAAACTAAAACTGCTGATCGACTTTTAAAATCTTGGAATAACCGAAAATATTCGTTTAATTATTTTTATTTTTGATCTTTTCGGATATCCAGTTGAAAATGTCGAAAATCGTATGTCTGGGCAAAATTGGTTTAGAATTTTTCAATTACAATTTTACCTATTTTTCTGAACCTGGTCATTCAGTAGTGAAGTTAATGAAATAAATTTTTGAAGCGATTTAATAATCGTATGAAACCTAACTCATTTTTTGGTGGTGACGAATCAGATCAATCAGAATTATTATTTTAATTACAATAAAATGATAAAACATGTAAAAATATAAATTAAATTTTGAGAAATCGCTATATTTTGATCACGTGACGACAAAAATTTTTTTTTCGTAATTTTATTTCCATTTTCCCATATATTATCAACCTCCAATAAATTTCGGAACAACCCACCCTTTATTTCAATTAGTCGATATTAATGATGGAAAATCTAACTATGTGTGTGTTCTGAAACACTCTCGTGCAGGGGGAGGGTCAGGATATCTCGTGCAGGTGGGGGTTAAGTTTCATAACTTAGAATCAATTGTGCCTGAAATATCATTTTGGCCACTGTAATCGTCATGCTATGCATTCCATTAAGCAAAACCAATAATTTAAAAATTTGAATTCGTGATTATTTTCAACCCAGTTTTTTTTTGTATATTCATTCAGATAGTAGGTCTCGAGTGAATGCAAATAAATAAATAAAACGCGATATAGACTTCAACACGTAATGAAGACACCGAAAAAATCTTTAATTTGAAAAAAAGGACTTTTTGATAATTGCTTTTGAACGCCGATTATTTCACTATATTTTCATACAGAGGTGTCAAGTAGAGTTCAAACCTTTCGGATATTAATGATTGTGACTCTTCTAGGTTGCTTGTTTGACACATTGGTGCGACGAGTGTTCCTGAGTGATTCATTTCAGTGTCGGTAAGATCTTGACTGACACTTATTTTTCTATGACATTTCGCCATGACCATCCCAGCGAATCGGAAATGGCGACTATTGAGAATCGGGTATCACTTGTAATGATGTCATGCAGGTGCCGATCTCGGTGGCAAATCATCTTAGTTATGGTATTGAAAACATAAACTTAAAATTATTTTTTGGTGAACATTTTAGTTCAGTTAGCCTCATTTTGTTTTGCTTAATTTGACTCATAAATTTGCTAATTTGAGAGTGGAGTTGTTTTTGCGATGAGACTCTTTTAAGCTACGCAATTAGTTACGATGCGCTTCAAAACAAATAATTCGATATCACATTATAATGTCCTGATTTGACAGTCAATTTTGAAGTCCAAAAAACAATTTTGACATAAATACTTTGAGATTTTTTAACCATTTAAATTTGAGAAAAAATGCTATTTTGTGCGTTGACACTGGCGGAAAAATATTTGACTTCGGAATCGTTTAGAACGCAAAAAATATAATCTGTGGTGACTGAGTTAATGGTTACGCACTGTGATAATACTGGATTATTTTCAAGGTTCTGGTTCTGAAGGTCATTATTCGTAAACTAAAACTTTTCAAATTTTGTTCGAGATTGATTCAAACAAGGTCATTTTTCTGAATGTAATTTTAACTTTGGTCCTCATATTTTTCAATTATGAAATTTGTTCGTTGCTGATAATTCAGAATTTTTAGTTTTTAAGGTCATAATTTTATTTCGGTGATTTTTTATCCTTTTCCCAAAGTGGATCTTGAATATGAATGCTATCTCTATAGCGCTTGTTTTAATTCCACTTACGTTGTCTTAGTGACTGACTTGAGTATAATTATAGGCAAGGGTGCTTGATATTGGGAGCGTCAAAGTTGATTGTTGCGTTATCACTAAGGCCATCACTGACACAATCACTTAGACAGCATTAGTGTAATTCGAACACGAGCTATAGAGATAACCCTCATTTTCATGATCCACTCAGGTTGGAAAATATGGTTCATTTTTGAGGTTCGATGTCAGTCAAATAGTTTTTGAATTTGAATTTAATGAAGGTCATTTTTTATTTTGAACTTCTTATTTAAAATGTGAAATTTCTAAATTGAACAGTCTAATCTTGAAGAACTGAGCTTGTTAAATTCTATTTTAATAGCTCAGGATAAAGCCACATTTATTCTTGTAGATTTCCAAAGCCAAAATAATAAGATTTTCACGGTTTTATCACTTTTGATTAATACCATCCTTTGGTTCATCTTCAATTGGAGTTATGGAGATGTTTATTTCATTAGCCCGCAACGGTACCCGATCGCCAATACTGGAAAGGCGTGAAATGAAATCAGGATTTATTTCAATTTTTATATCTTCGTCTCCTTTTTTATCTTTTTTGGACCTCCGAGGATTCTAAATAAAGAAATAAGTTCAAGGTTTCAATTTTTTGGTAGACCGTGCTATAATTCTTTGCGTTGCGGTCGCATTAGGCTGTTCAAGGTATTTTTTTGTTTGGAATCTGTCAAATTGATGGCTTTGTACATGAACAGAAAATCAAAGCCGATGGCCGTTATTTGATAACCATTTGACATTTGCAATTTAAGCGTTTCAGTAACACGGGTTTCAGTGTACGGGTTTTCGCGATTTTGTTCGGGCACATCGTAGACTATCGGTTCAAAGACTATGTAGTTTATTCTCAAATATGGGAAAGATTTATCATGAATTTCATAAAATAGTTATTTCTGGTTTTGAGCTTGTTTGAAGCTATTTCATTGTTATTTCAAAAACAAAATTTTAAATGTCTAATAAAACTTTCAGAAAAAAAACATTATGTAGCTGTTTTGACTTTTTGGCAACTCGTTGCACACGATATAAATCGAGCGATTTAGTCGAAGTTCCATTATCAACGTATAATTTTGATTAATTTACTAATAATTTTGAAGTTCCTACAATCTTAAGATAAAATTCTGTTTTTACCATAAAAATTCAACCATGAACATTTCAACCATAGGATACAAAATACTATCTTAGATACGCGATTTGTGGTCTAAAAAACCCGAACCACAATTTTACCGTCTACTCATTTTTTTTACCTGCAAATCTTTTATTTTTTCATCTGTTTTAAACCGCCTTTGTCGTCGAAGGTAGCAACCGTTTTCAAACATATTTGTTGCATCTTTATGTAAAGCCCAGTAACTGCCTTTTCCAGGTTTATCAGGAGATCTGGCAACTTTCACAAAACAATCATTGAAGCTGAATTATGAAATTACAAAACAAATTGAGATGAAGATTATTAAAAGATATCTGCGTCGCTCAGATTTTGAATGTATATTGTGTTATATACTAAGTTTGGCGGCCAAAAAAAAGACGCGAACTTAGTATATAATTCTTGATGGAAAATTGAGTATCATAAATTGGTTTCAAGATTATAATGGTTGAACATAAAAAGTTCAGAGATTGCAAAAATTTGAAATATTATTTTTCCAGGTCTGATTATAAATAGTGCTTAGTTATTGTAACCAGCGTAAACAAAATTTGAGATTATAAATTGAGATCAAGATTACGATGGTTGAAAAAAGCAAGTTCAGAAATTTAAAAATGTTGAAATATCATTTTTTCCAGGTCTGATTATAAATAGAGCTAAGATATTTTCACAAACGTTAAACAAAATTTTGTAAAAAGAGTTGGAAAAGTGTGACTGTCAGACCCAATCTTTCATTAAAAGTAATAAGTATACGACCGTTAAATAAATTAGCCGCATAAGCCAATCAGCCCGATTTCTAATGAATCTAATTAGTGATTGGCTGTCTCAACTATTTCGAGTGATATCGGTCATGTGGTAACCCTTTCAACTGATTGCTAATAGCATTATTAAGTAAATATTATTTACCGTAAATTTTGCTTTTCAAAGTATTTAAGACGCAACGTGAATTAGGTTAACTTCAAATACGCTAGCCAATGTCAGGTTCTAGGGTAATCTCTGAATAAATTTGAATAAATAAATTCGAATGAAGATAATGACCTACTGTTCGCAAATCGAAAATGATGACAAGTAAAAAAATGTTTGGTTTTTTCTTGGAGAAGAAAAAGACTCTGAGGGGCATCATTGTGGATATGTATCTCCACTTCAAATACGGTCGAGAACTCCGATTGCAATATTCCAAAAATAATCAAGTCGACTGATCGGCTGAAACCTATATGCACTAGAAAAAAAAGTTCACCTCAACCAATCATCTCTACGCATTTACCATCATGTGAATCGGGCTTGCTGACCTCTCATGGGGTCAAGATTCCTATAGAAATAATGTTTCAGAGTTTCCATTCAACTTTTGATCAGCGAATTTAAAATTATTCACGGTGAATAACCAGTCTTGACCTATTTTGCAAAATTCATTTATAGGAAACAGTTCCATCGTGAACTAATTAACTAACATAATCATAACGATAATATTATTTGAATTCATTAAATTTTCGCGTCATTTTAGTTTGGTAAATGAAAGAGAATTATCAGAATTTATACAGTTTTACCCTGCTTTTAATATCCGAAAATTAAAATTATATCAGTTGATAATAATTTGCTGAATTTCGAAAAGTTAACAAGACCAGTGTTTTGCGGGTAAACAGCGAGCTATCTCTGATAGAAACAAGGTTGATAAAAAAAGTTATTTTGACTACAAGAAAATGACAATTTCGGAAGGCTCTATTGATTATATCCTAGAAGAATTAGAGTAATGTTCCTTCTATGATAAGCGTTGTTCATGCTAATTTATTTGAATTGGCCCCTTCTGAGGCACATCATGTACCGTACATGTGTTTAAAAATTGTATGTGAAATAAATTGTTGTTAAGAATGTTATTTGCATAAAAAATGATTTATTATGGATTAGGAAAGCAACGTATAATACGTTACGTATTCAATAATTATTTAATTGATTATGTGTTTTATTTTAAAATCTTAAATGAGCTAAAATATCATTTTAAATAGTCGGTCACTCTTCCGGTATTTGTGCCGGAAGTGAATTTATCGCGATTTTTGAAATTGATTTTTGTGCCGGAAGTCAATTAATGGTGATGTCCTTGGTTCATTTTGTGTGCAGGAAATCGAATTTCGAGAACAAAATGCCGGAATTCGTCATAAATCGACTTTTGGCAAAATACCAAAAGCATGACGCTCGATTTATATATTAACAGTAAAAAATGAAGATTAACCGTTCAATTTTGACATGAAATCATGTTTTAAATCGCATTTTGAAAAGGATAATTTCTTATATTCTGGTCTCAGGCAAAAATTTCATTTTTAAAATTTCTATAAAAAATGCGTCCATCAGTTCAAAATATAATAAAATGATCTTTTCAAGATTTTTAATACGGTAAATTTAGAAAAATATGAAAATCTAACGCATTTTAAAGTTTTTTTTAAAATTCTTATAGTCAATAGAAAATCTTATCTGATCACTCGAAATCTCATTCTCGACCTCAATCAATTTTAAATGAAAAAATACAATATTTTAAAAATTAATTTTTGTGCTTCATTGAAAATCTTTAAATAATTGTTTTATTCACTTTTGATTCATTTTTGATTTACCTTAATGAATGTCGAATCGAATTTTGCCATCTCTGCTGGTTTTGTCTATAATACGGAAATAACTCAATTATCCATGTATATATTTCGTTTAATGTCAGCATTTGAACTTCTGAGGCTTGAATCGCCATAGTTATCAGCGAAATGTACGAATAAGGTGGTTTTGCATGGCTATAAGGCCTTCTATTACTAAACAGAAAAACTTATGTTAATTCGTAAATTAATATGAAGATTTACTCGTCATAATTTATTTGGTGTGATCTAAGAGTTACAGAATTTACGCTGTGCTTAACCTCATAACACTGTCATAGAAGGCTCAATTTTTAATGCTCTTGTCAGAAAAAAATTAGTTTTCTTGTTTGAAAACATGTTTCGGAGAAGAAATTTTATTAGTTAAGATCATTTTTTCAAGTCAAGGACAAACAAGTTCTGTGGATTCAACATCGAACAAATTAATATGATGAATTAAAAAATTTGTTTTGAGAACACCGTCATATTAAAAAATGGTTAATTAAGTTTTTTTTAAGACACAGACCGCGCTGTACGACTATCAAATTATCAATAAATGCAAAAATGTCCCTAAATTAATGTTTTTATGCTCACTTTTAATTGATTATTTTAACCTATTAATTATATTAAGAAGTTGTATAAGTTAGAGAACGTCCCTAAACAGTTGCTTGTAAAGCTTCATTGTACATCCTAATTGCCGTATTTTGAAGCTTTTAATCCGTGAACTCAGCATTTGAAAACAACTCGGTACCCAGACAATCGATCTGTGTCAATCGGCACTTACTTACTTTGAAAAATAATATTTTATTTCCTTTACATGTCACAAAATTATACTTAGACTGATTTTATGGCTCAAACAATTTCTTGTAAAATAATAATAATCTTGTAAATTAAGGTACTCCAAAAAACACGGCGTAAAACTGGTACCTGTTTGAAACATCTTGACCATCTTTAAAACTTGTACCAATAGTTCGTTTAAATTTAAAGGCCACCTGACTTCTGACTCAGAAGTTCTGAGTCAGTCGTATTGACTAACACGAGTCAAATCAGCGCTCTAGGTATCTTTCTAATATAAGCTTTTTATTATCAGTTAGCCCAATTTGAAAATCTCCATAAACAAATTAGAGAACCATGGTCATTTTCAGTGCGGTTGTAACAATATTTGGTCTGAAATTATGGTTCAAGATATCTCACATAATCTACTATATTTAACCTTGATGACATAACCAGCTTGGCGGTTTTGTGAAGTTCAAAATTGAGTTAACTGTCACTTAAATGTAGGTCCGTAAGCGGAAAATTACAGTAGTTTACATGAAAGAAAATCTCAGTTAAATCCTAAAGAAAGTTTTTCTTGCAAAATATGCATGTGTTTTCTTATCCAAAAACTATTCAAACATCTTAAAATTATATAAAAATAATTCAATTTCCGTTAGCTATGGCAACATGGATGTTCTAAAGGATTTTAGAAACTTTTTCTAATGGAAACCACCGGAAGCAGATATAAAACCTTAATATAAGTGAAAATTTTTCGACACCGGGGATTATTATTTCGGTGTCTGATTTGTAAATTATTATATTACAAATTTTGGAAGTTTTAATGTTCCAGTTCATTTTCTAACGCTCCATGTTGTGGCGGGGGAATATTTTGTCCAGGCTGAGCTGGCAGGCTCGTAAAACTAATGGATTTACGTGGGTTTTCCATCCCTTTTTGCGTAGGTTTACGCCAAAGATAGGTGAAAATGGGGATAAAAAATCCGGTCGGGGATGCATTCGTTTACCAGCCTGACTTTGTCAATCACAGCCCAATCAAATTATAACTTTTCGAGTGCGCTGATAGCACCGCCAAAATTCTCAAGTTTATTTTTTTGATTTATAATTTTGAAGCAAGACTTTTCATTTTGATTGTGACGGTCATAATTTGAAGGTCATTCTAAGGTTTCAATTTTGAAGGTCACTTTTGAAAGGTAATATTTTGATGATTATTTACTTTAAAAAAGGTTATTCGAAATTTTTAAGACGGGATTTGACCATCCGACACGTTTTGTGAAAATTGGGAAGTATTTCGTTGTTGGTTCAAAAAAATCAACCGAATTAATCGGCTTCTGGGTTTAGTGATTCGATTTTATTTCAAATTTCAAACTAAATCTAGAGCCAATATTGTGGATTTAACTCGAAAACTGGGCATACTATTGTTGCAGATTCAGATTAGACCGAACTTTTTGAATAATTCCAGAAAGCCGGATTATGAATATATTAATTCGTATCTTGTACAAATATTGTTTTGTTTTGAGAACAAGTATTATAAAAATTTATTTTGTATCTACGATTTATTTACATTATCAGGATTAACCCAAACTAAGTAAAATAACAACTGGGTATTCAAATATCCTATTTTGTTTTTCAATTGAGTTAATATTTTATTCAAAGTTTCATATTGTTTATTTTGGTTGACCAACATATTCAAATAATGCAACCAATCAAAATGGATCACATAGAAATCAGAGCTTGTGATTGGTAACATTATTTGACTTAACTTGATTTTCAATTTTCAAGTGCAGATACATTGAACAAAGAAAACTACTATCGACTATAAATGATTCAGGAAAAAATTATTTCTAAAAATTTTCAAAATCCTCTCAAAACTTTATTATATGCACTATGTGACATAGTCTATGTCCCTTTTTTCACTTAGACATAAAAAACTGTTGAATTTTGATTCGACGAATAAGAAGAAATCATCACAAGATACTAAACCAAAATGATACGAAAAGAAAATTTTACAGATTTTCGGGTCAAGGTGTAAAACTGTATATGCTGTGAATGATAAACATTATAAACAGTTGATACAGGTTATCTCAAATCTATATAAATATGATCTGGATTCACTCGAAATGCCCCTCTAACCGGATTTAAGATGATTCATTAAGATGATACATGAAGATCATCGACACCGATTTAATTACTTTTTTATTTTCAGCAAATTAAATGGCTATGAAAATCGCCTCCAGACAGATTTGAATATTTAGTTTTCGTTACTTAGATAGTACATAAACAAAAAATATTTCGAGCTTCTCAGTAGGGATTAATATGTCAAAAAATGTGCTCAAAAAATGACGAAAAAATTTCATGCAAGATAATTATAAATAGTGTTTTAGAAGTTCAATAAAAGTTGATCAAATATTTCCAGAATTTCGACATGAATTGTGGTTTTGTTTAATTACATTTGGTGTTTTAACCCTCATTTCAAAGTTTGTGGTACTCGTGTAGAAGGTTCTATGCTGAAAACATCAAGTTTAAACACCAAATACGATAGTACAATAACTAAATTGCCTTGGTTTTTATTGATGAATTTAGCATATTTGGTTTATTTTTTAAATCAAAGAAAATTTCTTGTAATAATAAGGTTACAAAATCTCAAGGATATTTTATTTAGAAACCTGTGTTATTTTATGATAACTAAGCATATTGCAACTACCTGCTAGATTCTACCATCAATCAGAATCATTTTTCACAAGTTTATGTGAAGAGAACACCATAAATGTTTATATGGAAAACTTTCTAAAATTTTACATAAAATATGGGTTCGTCATAAAAATGAGTTGAAAACTTCGAATTTTCAATTATTTCCAAAAAAAATAAACACCATAATTTATTATAAAATTTATAAGTTCGGATTTTATAAGTGGAGAATTTATGAAAAAAAATAATTTGAAATACATCTGAACTGTTCTGACAGAACACTGTTAAATGACTGAAGTGTAAAATTCTCGCGAGAAACATAAATTTGATCAAACCCCGCAATAATTTGACCAATACTGTACCATACGGTACGTTGAAATAAAATATGACACAAATCGTGTTTTTTAAATCGAAAGCAATTTCTAGGACTCAAGAACAGCGCGCCCAATAATGCATCATTCGAAATTAAGCCAATTAGTGCGTTTTACCGTAAGACTAAAATCGCATCTCAAGATGAGTTTTCTGAGACTACACACTGAGACGTCACAATATAGCAAAATAATAACTATTAAAGATCATGGAAATCATCAAATTTCATGTTGCCGTGAACTTTTGAACAAGTTTGGACACTTTTGACATTCCAAACATGTCTATTTCTTCAAAGTCTCCTACGAATATTTGTTTGGTAAAAATGCATAATTTTGTTAGTCTTTGCAACCGGTGAGGGATTATGGTAGATCTTGTTTTCAGATTGAATTATGATTAGGCCGTCCAATTATTATCTAGAATATCGACCTAATCATGATGTAATTCTCTTAGTGCTTTTTTGATAATCAGCAGTATAAAAGATGCTGTTGATTCAATATTTGGGCTTATACAAAGTACCAACTCTTAGTTGACATAGCAAATCCGGACCTTTTTGACAGCCATTTTGAAAAGTTTATTTTCTCATATCAATCGAATCATATTTTTTAGTTCAGAATGTTCTATGTAAAATGAGCGTGTAAATAAAATTAAAGACGATGACATCAACCTCATCTAACCTGAAACGTTTAAGTGATACCGTAATTAAATTATTTGCACGGTGTGACTTTAATTATTGAGTAGAAAACATAACAAATTCAAATTAATCACAGAGATTTGTGACTTCCTAACTTTAATTTCAACTCTTTAGGGCCTCTTGTGAACATAAATCGCCATTGATTACAAATTTTTTCATCATAAATTTTACAACGCAGAATTTGTTGGTGATGCTTTCAAAACTATATCGTGTAATTGATATCCACCAAAAGTAATAGAAAGGATATCCTTTTTCCAACGTTAGTGGATCTTAAAAATAAGGGTTATCCCTATAGTGCGTGTTTGAATCCCACTAATATTGTCTAAGTAATAGTGTTAGTGATTAATACAACATATGGTAATGGGTTTCCATTAAAAGGTGATGGGTTTCCATTACAGGGTTATGAGTTTCCATCACAAGGGGTTTCCGCAAATGGTTAGTTGGTGTATGTTGAAGAGTTTTGGTTACAAACCGAAATGCTGCTGCATAAAAATATATTATACTTAACCCTTGTGAGCAAATAAAAAAAGTGGCTCTACTTTAAATGTTGTTTACAGAAAGCTGAAGGCAGTTGAAATTTCAATTTTGTCTGCATAAGGAAGTTAAAAGGTGATATTTTTGCATCCGACATTTTATAGTCTGGAATTTCAATTTTTAGTTATAGAAAATATAGTGAGGAAAGCAAGGTATACCATATCACGTGATACACGGTCACAATCGTCTTCAAAATTTACATTTCTGTCGGAAACGATGCACAAGTATTTGGTCTATGTCTTTGATTTATATGATATTTGTGTAATTAATTATATCTCATAAATAAAGTAATTTTTAAATATGTCAAAAATTTTTATTGAAAAATCATGATTTTTGATAAAAAATGTTAAATTTTCCCTATTAAAGCGGATTATTACACTTTTTTTTATCAATTTTAAGTAAATATGTTGATGAAATATGGTGACAATTGTTGAAAATTTTTGGTCGCTTAAATTCACTATTATGATAATTAAACTTTTTCATGGGGGACTTGAAGTTGAAATCTTAGAAATTTCACTTCCGAAGAAAAATATATGCCCCTAATTACCAATAAATTTTTATTTTAACTGTTATGCATGAACAAAACACTTTTCTGAAAACTGGCTAATCTCACATTTGTATTAATTGTCTAGTTCCGAAATAATTTTTCAGGAAGTGAAACATAGGCGAAAAATCCTAAAAAATCAACACCCTTTAATCCTTGGACCTAACATTCGAAAAAAATTTCAATAATGTTTTGGGAACCCAATCAAAATTATTTATAACTTATTTGAAAGAAAGGATCTACGACCTCGTTTTTTGTCTTTCTTGAATGATTTTAGGCATGCTTGAGCCACAATTGTGGCTCTGTGCTCAAGGGTTAACTGAAAAAGTTTAGTTATGCAGCATAATGATTCGCGTTATCTGTTGGGTATACGTTATAGCTTGATTTGATCCGCTTCTTGGGTTTAGCTGGAAATACCGTGTAAACCAAAATGTTAGCTAGACATTCCAAAATATTTTAGGACATTCTGAAATCATCATTTCTTTTAATGTTTAATTCTTGAACGTCTTAGATAGTTGATAAAAACTGGGTTCTAACGAGATGTTCGGGATCATAAACAGTGTGGTGTAAGATAAGGACCTATTTTTAATAGTAAGCTGACAGTACAACTTGAATTTATCGATTCTGTTTTATAATGTTAACTACCTGCCGTTATAGGATAAACATATAACTTAAAGCCACTTATAATCGATTTTCTTGGAAATACACGGAATTGTATTTCTTGCAATAATTAGTAATTCATAATATTTTCCAAAAAATCGAATTAAAAATATTTCATAAAACAATGAGCAGATATTATCAGAATCTATGTTTAACAAAACCAGGACAGAACATTTGGAAATTAAAATATTTGCAAAGAATACTGATTTTGTCACTGAATTTTAGTTTTAAAATGTCTTTTAGCATATACGGTCACGTGAGAAAGTAAAGTCTTCTGTTATGTACTTTTATACATCAAACTAGCCGGTTTTATAAATCAATTTATCAAACTATTTGGGCCAGGAGTCCTTCTTCAGGACACTAATCACTTTCACCCTGTTTGGTTGCTCATTTTTTTGCTTTGGTTTAGTTGGTCCCAAAATCCTTAGAAAAAAACAACAGTTAAATCCTTTCCAATCAATTGTTGTTTTTAGTTTAATTTTTCATCCCATATTTTGATTGGATTAGAGGAGTTTAGTTTCAACGGTTAAAACGTATTCTTATAAGAATATTTCGGACGAAAAAACGGAAAAAGTTAATGGCCAAAATAAATTTCTCCCGGTTGCCCTAACATTGTTCCCACCAAAAATCCTTATTTTCCGACAATAAACAACACAAATCCCAATCAGTGCGTATAACTTTCTAAGATGGTTTTGATAACAAACGCAAAGTTTATCTGCCCCCTTCATAATAAAAAAGTAAGACTAATCAAATTTACTACTTTAGAAATTCTCAAAGTACGTGTCCATATTTACATACAAACAAACGGCCTAGATTGGGCTATTTTCTGTGTTGCAAAATTGTTTTGCCTGTAACCCATCGACGCAGAAAATTTTTTTTAGTACCTTACATTTTTTTGAAGAGTCCCAAAAATTCAAAAAATTATTGTATGAAGATTAAATTGCTCATGCTGCTTGTAATACATTTTGAAGAAATATAAAGTTCGTTTTGAGGGCGAACCCGATGCGAATTTTTGAATCAGAAACAGATTTTATAATACGGATTATTTGATTAAATGAACATATTTTTTTGTTAATTATATTTTTTTCTGTTTAAAACAGTATCAGTTAATTTTAATATTTCACAGCATGAATAAAGTGCATTTTGGAGAAATTGAAGAACCTATTTCCATGTTCATAGATACCTTATTCGGTAAACAGTTCCTAATTGACTGCGCTTTTATTTGCTCTGATTAGCATTTGAGACTGTAATTTTTTCAAAATAACCATAAAAATTAAATACCATAAAACCAAAAGCTCTGATAGTTTCCTCAATATAAAGGTTTATCGTAGAATCGCACAAACCCCTCAGAAATTGGTTAACCTTGTTACATTAAGTTGAACTTAATAACTGAGACAACACCAAAAATTGATAATATTTTGTTTAAAAACCATGCTACCCCAGAAATTATTAATTACCATCATTTTTTTTTTCCGCTCGTTCCTGCAAGGTTAGGTGGCTTGTAGTTCGTGAAACGTGTATTGAACTTTACAAAAAAGTTAACCATTGGCCCAGGTTCTAGATGAACATTTCATGTAACGTGTCAAGATGCGAAAATCTGGATTTTGTGAATGTCAATAAATATTAAAAAGTTGAGATTTGTGTAACAAAAATTAAAAGTCACATTATACGGAAACATCGTACGCAATGGCGGAAAACCCAGCTTTATTGAAGGTTAATACAAAAAATGAACGTTTTACTATTTATGCTTTGATTATCAAAAAAACTTAAAGTATCGAAATTTGAATGTACTCCGCAGAGGTGAGGATCAATTTAAGCAATCAAAGACAAGTTATCAAAGACTTAGTGTCCGCTCAGACAAATTCTGGAATTGAATTCGTATTTACCGCTAAGGTCATCTATGGACATAGTCTCTGGACAATTTTAATCAAAAACAGTTAGGGAGGGGGGTTACTGAATCGCTAAAATTGAATTTTATCGATAATAAAAATTGGCCATACAGGGCTTTTTGGCAATTAATTCGTCGGAAAAAACTATCTCGTCCTAGAAAAATATAAAATGTATTCGAATTTCTGTTGAAACAAGCTCACACAAAAATAAAACCCAAGCACTTTTAAAGATTTAATGGGAAAAATATCGAGAAAAGTGCTCTGATTTGTGTTTCAAAAGTAGGCCTCAAAAAAAGCCACTGATCAAAAGTTGGTTTACGTCATCATGATATTTTGAGTTTACTGATTAAATTAAAGGACCGTTATTTTTTTAAAAATACTTAAAAAACTAAAAAAACGCAAATTTCAAATTTTTATAAAAAACTTATGTTTTCAACCTCAGAACAATTTAAACTGCCCAAAATGCCTAATAAACCAGCGACCAGAAGCATTTTTTTAGTGTTTGTCTGACGTTAAATTCAAAGCACTCATCGCGCCAAAAAAATGAAATTATACTATAGTGGTTGACCACTTAAACCCCCCCAAAATTGGAAAAAGATGGGTTTAACTGGTCAGGGGGGCTTTAAGTGGTCATAGGCCAGGGCGGTTATAACTTATAAGTGGTCAAAGAGCTTTTTGGGTCTGAGAAAAGTTTCTGGGAACGTATTTCTCGAGAATGTTTTATTCTAGATATCTGAACTTTATTTTTTTTAATAAAATAAATTATATTTTGATTTCTTTTCAAAACTAAAATGAAAAGTTCGCATTGATGAAACAAATCTATGGATTAAATTAGAGAAAATAGATGAAAGGGAAATAGTGAGGAGTCAAACGATATAAACAAATGTTTTTTGCATATGTGCGGCCAAGAGTAATTTGTGGCGACCAAAACTTTCTGGTTTTTTCTCTTCAAACCGGTTGTCCATAAGTCAACTTTTGAAATAACCGGTTTTTTGAGCAAATGCAGAGAAATTTCGAAAATAAGTTTTTTCAGAAATAAATTTGAAATGATGATCTTTGCACTTTTATGAAATTCATTATATTGAATTAAGTTTCACCCGGATGATCGCTTGCAGATCATGCGGAATCGTATTTAATAAGCGACAAATTACTCTACTAATTTTTAGCAAATTTTTTTAATGTCGTGGCAATCAGGCTCTACAAAGGATGGCTTTCACCTCTTTTTATAGCAAAAACAAACGGGAATTTTTTGGAATATGGATCAAAATCGTCGAAGTGTATTTCTTTTTAGGAAGCCTGGTCACAACCCCTTTAGAATAATCACATTAAAATTGTTCAATTGTCGCAGATAGTTTATTGTTTTTTCCTCAGAAAGCCGGTTTAAACGTTTACTCTGAACTTTCACTGCAATTAAAATGGTGGGATTAAGACAAAACTTGAGACTATCCGGAATCATCAGTAAAATAGGACATGATTTTAACTTTACCCCTTGTGAGCACAGAGCCACAATAATGGCTTAAGCAATACCTAAAATCACCCAAAAGGTCAAACACTGGAATCGTAAATATTTTTCTTTCGAACACATTATAAAGATTTTGATTCGGATCCAAAAAAATAATTGAATTTTTTTTTAATCTTTGATTCAAGTATCACGGGGGGGTTGATTTATTAAGATTCTTCGCCTATGTTTCACTTCCGGATAAATTATTTAGAAACTAGACATAAAATACAAATGTGAGATCAGCTAGTTATTAGAAAAGTGTTTTGTGCATGCATAACAGTTGAAATAAAAATTTATTAGTATCTAGAGCCAGATATTTTTTTTCGGAAAGTGAAATTTCAACTTCAGTATCCCATGAAAAAATTTACTTATTAAATTTATAAAAATGAATTAAAGCCATCTTAAATTGTCCACTAGTGTACTTCATGTTCCATATTTACTCGAAATTAATTTCAAAAAAGTTTAATAATCTGCTTTATAGGAACTTATAAACATTTTCATCAAAAATCGTGAATTTTCCATCAAAATTGTTGACTTATTCATAAATTTCTTTTTGATTTATAATATTTAAATCAAAACGGACAAAACTATGAGGTAGGTCTAATATTGTGCATCGTTCTGATGAAATAAAACTTCTGAAGACAACTGTGACCGTGTATCACGTGATATGTTATACCTTGCTTTTCTAACTATATTTTCTATAATTAAAAATTAAAATTTTAGAATATAAAATTTTGGATGCAAAAAAATTACCTTTTAACTTCCTTATGCAGAAAAAATTGAAATTCAAACTGCCTAAAACTTTCTGTAAACAACGTTCAAAGAAGAGCCACAATTTTGGCTCTGGTGCCTTGGCGGAATTTTTTTATATGCTCACAAGGGTTAACATTTTAATTTGCTGAGTCTCAAAGTTTTAGTTTTGCAGATTTTAATTCGACTCTTATTTTCGTGTGGCTTTAATTTTAAACATTGTCCTTACTGGCAAAGTTGCTTGAAAAAATTTAGAAAATGGTTTGCTTAGCCTTGTCAAAGTCTAGTCTTCACTTATTTTACCAATTATTTCGGCAAAAATAATTTATCATAAAGTTCTTTCATGCTCTTTCAAAATTCGAAAATACTTGACCCGAACTTGGTTTCAAAATGATAATTTTCGGTACAATAAGGGCTTGTTTATAAAATTCGTATTATTTATTAATTCAAACATCACTTTTATGATGAGATTGTGGTTTTCTACGTTTCGCGAAAGTTGATGTCATTTGGTGTGATACCAGGTAGATGTTCTACAGTAGAACCAGCCTGGCACTTATTTTATTAATAAATTTCACAATTATTTTTAGCAAGAAACGTTTCTAATCTCTTTGTTAATTTATTGCATAATGTACAATTAATATTATGGTTACATTTCAATTCTTGAGTTTATTGCCAAAAAACCACAGAATTTACATTTTACTGTTAACAAGTTTTTTCAGTTTTGTAATGTGGTATTCTAACAGACAGTTTGGAAAACCAAAAATATCTGTAGTCCATGTAGAATTGTAAAAAAAGAATATTGCGTCGGTTTTTAATTAATTTTTTCGAAGGTTTAAGCAAAAAGAATGGAAACATAAATGGTCACAAAATCAAATCCGGGAGAAAATTGTGTACTATTATGAAAAGTTCAATATTCGTTCGTTTCTCATCGGGATAAGATACGAAAATTTCACTTAAGTACGCCTAAGCTCTTTTTCTGAAGTTGGTATGAACCTGTGAAATTATGCTCAAATTGAAAATTTACAAATATTGCAAGTTTCATACATTTTGTAAGCTAATAAATTCCAAGCGCAAGTTATTTGAACTTTTACCTGAAATCTTGCTTTGACCACCTCCTTAACCATGTTTGGTACTAGATTTTGTATTAATTTGACTAATTAACTTTTCATAACACTGAATCTTCTAATTATTTTGTTGAACATGTACGACGATTTAACGAACATTTTACTCGTAATATTTTTAATTGAGCCCTAAATTACCAAGTTTGGAAAATTTTGTCATTTTTTGAATAATTAGGGAACATGTCTGAGAGAAAGTTGAGAAATAAATTATCAAATCAAAGGCATATCCGTTGAAGAATAAACAACCGAGTAAAACAACTAGAAAACATAATCTAGTACTAGTACTATTTGAGGAACAGGATAAGCAATAAGTTTCCGCCCGAGCAACCCACACCTAGTGAAATTTCCTATACTCTCTCTCACTGACCACTCGACAAAGTTTTATTTTGTTTTTACTGGGTTGTTCAGTCTTAAAGGGATATAGTTTTTTGACAATATTCGGTTAAATTTAATTGCGCATTTTGAAATATTTTTACCAACGAAAATCCATACAAAACCATAATTCTGTGTACTGTATACTGTATGTTATTATGATTCAGACTTTACTCACCCCTAATAATTTGTGATACTTGCTTATTAATAAGATCTTGCTCTGGTGAATAACGCCAAAAACTTAGCGGGCCGAAAAACTAAAAGAGCAAAAATTTTACGAGGTTTATATTGCCAGATTTTCTGTATACCTTATAAAATCTGGCAATATAAACCTCGTAAAATTTTTGCTCTTTTAGTATTTTGGCCCGGTAAGTTTTTGGCGTTATTCACCAGAGCAATATCTTATGAATAAACCAGTATCACAAATTATTAGGGGTGAGTAAAGTCTGAATCATAATAATGAGCTTGCAAATGCTCTTAACCCAAAAAGTTTTACGAAAACCGCTTATTAGACAATCTAAACGTGCGTGATAAAAAAAACTAATGACCGCATATTCTCATATCGGATACCAGTCAACCTAAGCAGGATGTCTTTAGGGTGTAGGCAGCAAAACCTTATCTGCAAACGAGTTACTTTATTTTAGAATATATTTAGACTTTGTATACACATTTAAGATAATTACTTTTTCGGTATAATTTTTTTGAAACTCATTTTGAAATAAGTTTCTTGCGAGTTACTTCGGTGCTGATAAGCTGAAAAAAAACATGTTTCAGGGGGAATTTCACAATTCAAAAAATTAAGGAGGATATCGAAAATGATGCCTGTGCGTCGAATTTCATCAGGCGTCATAAGTTTGAGACAGTGTCCAATCACATCACACGATTGTCGATATAATTCAAGAATCCTGTGATTTCATTGGTCACTGTCTCAATGGTATGACGCCTGATAAATTTCGACGCATAGGCATCATTTTCGACATATCGACAATTTGATATCGTTATCAGAAAAATGACTTAGTTTCAAACTCTAGAAAACTGCTTGAACATACTTTGTGTATTTTAACTAAACTTATTTAATTGATGAATTTTGCTTGATAATAAATAAACAAAAGTACTCGCAAACCAGAAAATAAATAATTTTCAACTTTCCTGTTTTTTCAAAATAACATAAAAAAACTTCCAGCTAATTAGATATAAGATTTGCGTGAAATCAAGGATTTAAAGCTTTTGTTTACCTTGGTATTCGGCCTTGTCCCTGCCCAATTGTGATTGATTGATCTTTAGGACTTGAAAGTGTGATCGTTTCGTAGGTTTCAGTAGAGTACGTCTCATATCCAGAGTGATTCATCGAACCATTTAGCGAGGCTAAAAATGAAATTATTTTTTTGATTCTTTTTGAAAATTTTAGTGGCTGATAAAGAAACGGATTTATGCTCACAATTTTTTTCTCAATTTGGGGGCTTCAATAACCGGCCTGGTCCAAATTCTAGAAATTTATGAAAAGGAGTCTATCGGAAAATCATCGACGAAACATCGATGAAAACTTTGAGATTGAATATTCTCTAGAATTTTTCCCTATCCAACTTTAGAAATTTCTTAACAAATCTTAATAAGCCTATTAAAATATTTTAAAAATTTATAATCAATAATGTCAATTTATTGAAATCTCGTTACAAATGTTGAGAGCTCCAGAAAACAATGTAGGGCAAGATTTTATAATTTCCAACAAAAAAATTGGACATGAACCGTAATGGCATGGTTCATTCAGCTTAATTAAATTGCTAAAATACAGTTGCATTTTTCAGATGATTTTTTGTATCTTATTGAATTTGATAACGCAATTTCTTCCTAAAATAGCGTCAATGCAGTCGACGATTATGTTATCATCTAGAAAACCTAACTAAAAATTAATTCAGGCCACGATTATGATATTCTGAAGAAAAATTTATTGAAATTTAGCTGAACTGAACTAATTTTTAACAGACTTTCTAATGAAATAAGATTGGATGTGGTTCAAAAGATGGGATAAGCTTTTGAAACCGCCCAAGGTTTAGTACCTTCGTGTACCAAAAAAAATATGTCAACGAAATACTGGAGAACTATTTTAGGATAAACTCGTATATTTTGGAATTTTGAATTGAAACATTCGAAAAATTCATTTTTTGACACCTGTAGGCTAATGATAAGGGAACGTGTCTCAAAACTGCGAAAGTAGCGTTTTCTTTGAAAATTTTTTGTATTTTTTTTATCTATGTCGATTAAGTGACATAAAATCCTGCAAAAGATTGAAGACAGGAGTATAAAATTAAATAAACTAAATGAAAAATGACAATTTTCAATTTTGAAATATGACACTTTTACAAAAAAAGAAGATATTTTTATGATTCAATATGCATTGAAAAGTTCCGTGCGTTCTTAAAATTTTGCAAACTTACTTTTGTTTTTAAAGTAACGTTCTTTTATGAAATTTGTTCAGAAAATTTGCAAGTTTGAAAAAAATCACTTAGATTACTAATTTTAGCTTTTTTTGAAACCACGAAGAACCGAGGTCATCAAGTTTTATAGCTAAGTCGTCATTTAAAGCGGTTGATATGATATCCTGCATATATCCGATATTTCGATTATTTCTTAATTTCTAGAAGTAACCTCTTCCCACTTAAATTTAAGAGGGTGGTCAAAATCAATTTTTTGCCTCATTTAAACACGGGTTTAATTTTGTAAGTATCCGTTCGTGGTTAGAACTAGAGATAACCACTATCTGCTAAATCTTAACTTGACACATTTGTCGTTCGTAAAAACGGGATTAACTTTTCACTTCATCTCTTCTTTAGATTGGTCTTAGTGACTCGAAATTTTTTTTCGGGTGAATCGTTTTTTCATCAGAGTACTCTATAAGACGTTAAATAAACGTAACCAGGAATAATTTTCGTCCTTATTTTTATATGGCTTTGAAGATCTCTCGACGTGAAATTGAGTTCAACATCTCATGAATCAGATTTTTAATTCGTTCTAGGTTTCGTTCAAAGTGAGATGAGCAGAAATTTTATAACAATATTATTCGTCCCCATTATTTGAGAAGATAATTTTACAGATCGATTATTTTCAATGAAAATATATTCCGGAAGAATTCACAGTTGAAAATTAAGTAAGATACTCTTCTTGAGTTATCAGCATTTTGTAAAGAAAACGAAACCCGAAGTTTTATTTGATAATCGTCTATTTATTCATTTTTGGCGCCAGTTGAATGCAACCGTCGAATTTAATATATTTTATTTGTTCTACAGCATGTAACGTTTTTGCTTCCTTTTTTTACAATTCGCATAATTTGCTATTCGCCAATGAGAACGATCAATTTTGGCAACTGCCTACGTCTTTTCCAGATTTAACCGATCAAAACGTCGAATTCAAAATTATGTAAATTGGACAATAGCAAGCAAAAACGTAACTTGCTGTATACGATTTTACGAAAAATAAGAATATTAAGATTTTCCAGAAAATTCGATGATAACAAAACTGAAGCACATCGTTAGAATTTTTTCATGTGACTAATTAAATAAATAAAATTCGGTGGTTGCAACGGTTGAAAAATTTGAAATATTCTTCTCAAATATTCTCATTTTTGATCGGAAGGGCTTTGATGGATTCCCACGGAACCGTGTTTAACACCAGGTTCATTTTAATTTTCGAATTTTTGATTAAAATTTAACAAACGTTTAAAAACGTAACTTATATTCATTTGGGTGAATTTCGAAAACTCTCAAAAAATAGTAAGTTCAAATAACCTAGTGTTACTTTAAATGAGAAAGTGTTTCTTTAATTGGTATTTGGTGTATGCTTTTTCCAGATTAACTAGACTAAAGCTGATATTCTCAGTCTGAGAAATAACATCACTCATAATATATAATCATCAAAATAATCTAAATATGACTTTGAAAATCAAATTTTTCGATACAAAAATAAATCGTCTTGATTTTTCGCAGTTATAATTTTGAAGTTGATAGTTAAGCCTAGGATTATAGTACAACATATTAATGTTTCTTACCTAAACCATTCAAAGAATTTGAAATTGATAATTGCGCTTGAGGCACCGAGTGATCCACCAGAATTTCGTCCGGTGCAAATTGAATAGTATTTTCGCCATCCTTAAATCTCTGGTTAAAATCTCTTTCATAAAATATTTTTTGGTCAAAAATTTAAGAAAATAATTATTACCCCGCATTGGTGGTTCTCAAAATGAGATTCATCTAGATCGTAGCTCATTCGAACCTTGTTTTACTTATTTGTTTAATAAAAATATACTTTAAATATTTGCTTTAATATCAGAATTGATATTTACTTTCTGACCTTAGGCCTAAGGAGTGTCCTGGGGGCGAATATGTTAAATTTGAAGAAGTTTTTTTTTGTCGAGTTGATGACGAAATTGGGACTTTATTTTCAGTCGAAATGGTTTGTGGGACACCTACCTCAAAAGATTGTTTATTTATCTAGTACAGTCTTACAGAGGGAAGAGTTGACAGGAAGGTGTCATTTTTGGAACTTGTTTTCACGGTTCAATTCAATAATTACCCTCTAAAAACTACTTTTTCGGGAAAAATCAAATAATATATTTTTTCGCAAAGTAAAGATTTTTTGAACGAAAAACATAAAATTAGGGATTTTCATTCTCTGGGCGGGAAAAAACGTATTTATTGGTCGACATTTTTTGGTATAAAAAACGAAGGCACAAAAAAATTACCCAATTCATATTAACCAAAGATATGTAATGTCGCAAAAAACAGAGCTTAATTTTTAAAAGACAAGCATTTAAAAATATCTATCACGGTACTTGCTGGGGTTTAATGCTTTTTTCAACTAAAATCGTTATACAATTCGGCCTTCAAAAAGGACTCATCAGATTAAGTTTTTAGATAGCTGTCGAGTGAATCATAACATAAAAAAGCATTGGTCCGAATCAGACCATTTTTCGGTTTTTTTCTAAAATTACTGAATTTGTTTAATTATCAGTCTTTATTTAAAAATTGGAAACAATGGTCTGATTCGGACCAAACTGAAGGAAGAATGACTACGACTCGAATCAAGAACTTGATCAATAAATAATAAACTGAATATTTTGAAATGAGAAGTTTTTCTGTTTAACTTTTTGGTGCTAAAGAGCGTTGTCGTCGCAAAAATGAATTTTGTAGGGCTTAAATTAATCACAAGCTACCTATTTTTATTGCATAGAAAACATTTTTATTTGAACTTTTATTAAATTATGGATTAGACCACACTTTTTTAAATACAGTAATTTAGTCCTCAAAAATTGAAAGCAATCAATCGTTAACGACAAATTAGTATATTTTTATTTCTATGAAAAGCACATTTTCAAATAAGCTACAATAACACTCATTTTTTAAACTTGCAGACTTAAACTTTTATGGCTCGTAATGCAGAATTTTAATATAAAATGACGCTCATAAGTCTCAGAAACGTGTTTTTCATGTTGTTTTGGACTGATTCATAAAGTAAAGTTGATTTCTGTATTTCTAAACTTAGTCCTTATTATTGTTAATACAATAGTGTCAATGTTTCAGTGAAAAATATTTTTTTGATACTCAATTGAGATGGATCCCTGATAAAAATGTGCACAACGAAATGTTTACTCATAATATGTTGACACATAACGGATATTAAAATTCTGTCTTTTTCCGAAGATTTTGAACAAATTGAATCCGTCATTGTGAATAAGATTTAACAAATACAATTGACCGTTTAAAATGATGCATTAAGATTTTCAGAAATTTGGCAGTAACGATTGCGTTTCTATAGTTATGACGAAATGGAGCAAATTTCATATAATTCTGAAAAATAAAATAACGTCGAAATAATTAAATTCGTGTATATATCTAAATAACGATTCCTGATCCAACATCAACTAAATCGAAATATTGCATTCACGCAATTAAGTGTGGCACTTTTAACACGTAGCTCAAGCGTGAGCGCAAAATTTGAATTTAATTTGGGTCAAATTAGGATACCAAAGATTGTAATCTCTAAGCCTCAACTTTCGCGTTCGCGTTGGACCCACGTTTGACCAATGAGACCACCGGATATGACTTCTTTGACAAATAAGAGCTTCGAAAATAAGTTCAAACGCGAACGCGAGAGTGGAGGCCTTGGGATCCCTTTTTTAGATATATCAAAGATAATACCTGTTCGGACAAAGTGAGTTTTTTTTTGAGATTTTGCTTATAGCGAGATATAACTGTTATGTTCTGCATTTATCATGAATGTATCTCCAGAATCAGGTCTGTAAAAGGGAGGGCATTTGTGTGCGTTTTTCATACCTTTTTCGCGTAGGTTTAAGCAAAAGATAGGCAATATGGGGATGAGAAAAAAAAATCCGGTCGGGCATGCATCTCTACAAGCCTGCTCCAGAATAACTTAGACAAAATTAGTCGTCTAGATAATGTTCTGGAAACTATTTGTAATAAAAGTAATTAGGATTTCAAGGTGATTCGGCGTTTTAAAGATACTACCTTGAGCGTACAAATCGAGCCGATTTGCAAAATTCAAACGGTACGAGATGCTTGCAGCCAATCAGCAACCTGAATTTTAGAATTAGCCAATTAAATCGCTCAAATTTTAGCGCTACACGAATCATTATTTCTTATTTGAAATTATTCAAATCAGATGAATTTGACCACTAAGGGTTGTATACCCATATAAACACTAGACTGTCACCTATCGAAGATATTCGAAAACAAAATGTCAAAATTATAAAAAAAATTAAACACACACACCATCTAACCATTAATGGAAACCCATCACCATGTAATGAAAACCCAATACCATGTAATGGAAACCCATTACCATGTAATGGAAACCCATAACGCTTTAATGGAAACCCATTACTATTCATGGAAACCATTTTTGAAAAACAAGGCATGTTTGAGTAAAATAAACTCTGTTTTTGGTGCTTAATTTGCTCAAAACTACTCTAAAAAGTTTGTTGGTTTTGGCTGCCATGTAATTTAAAAAAAACTCAAATAAAATTTTCAATTTTTTGGCTGAAAACAACTTTTCAAATTTTGCCAAAAATAACCATGTAATGGAAACCCATTACCTTGTAATGGAAACTAATAACCCTCTATTTATTGAAACCATTTTTTCGCGAAAGTGGGTCTCCATAAATGGTTAGTTGGTGACACCAACTTGGTGTATTTCAAATAATGATGAAATAAATTTCAAAACAAAAACAAACTAAAGGGGTTCTAGAAATTTCTGTTTAACTAAAATTGGGATAAAATACGGATGAGGGGTACAATATTTAATGCGGGTTCCCCCACGACTCAATCATTGGCTCCATGTTAACACGCGCTTATGCGATGAAATCACAACCCGCACAAAAAAATGCGGAAGATATCAACACCATTATATCAGGATTATAGGAGTATATCGCTTCACGAGGAAGGTTGATATTTTATAATTTGGTCTAGTACATTATGTACGTAACGAAGTACTTATGTACTAAACCAAATTAGAAAATATCTTCTTCGTCGGAAATGGATATAGACAAGCTTGTTAAAAACAGGGAAGGGCACCGAGCTAAAATATTTGCTCGGAAAAAACCGAGCGGGTCCGATCAAACCGATCAGATCGGTTTTTTCCGATCCGATCAAATTTTTTGCCGCTCAGTTTTTTCCGATCCGATCAGCAAATTTTGAAATGTGCTTCCGACTTTTTCTGTACAGTGAGAGTCCACCATGTTTTTTAATACGTTTAACACAAATTAAACAAAACATGACAATTATTTCAAAATTATGTGATATTTTGGTAGTATACTGAATAACTTGAATTTAAACTATCATCACAGGTATTTTCAAAAATGTCGAAAAAAAACTGGCTCATAATTGACTAAAACTCGACTTTTTTTAAATAGAGAAGTATTATCTTTGTCGTATTTTTGAAAATTTTTAGCGTTCCAACGTTAGGATTTTTGGATCTTCCAAGGCTACACGTTCAAAAAGCTTTCGCTGAGCCACAAATCCATCAAAACCATAAAAAAACACTTGTAATGGGCGATATTTTATAATAGCAAAATTCGATGTGAGCTTTTGATTTTTAAACGAATAGAGAAACATAGATTGACGAACAGATTTGTTGTCTGACAGACAATGTCTCATCTGTTTAGAATTCATTACTTCCTTTAACTTGTTCATTATAACTTATCTGAGTTCCGCTTTTTTACACGTTACTGTTAAACGTGGTAACTGTAGAATTTTCATAGATCATTTGATCTTAAAGTCATTATTATGTACTATGTCATTATGTATGTATATATTTGGTAAAAATGTTACTATGTTAAAAATTGTACTTTAGACCTTTATTTATTTGACATTAAGTTGAATAACAACGTCAAGTAAAACCTTTGTCAAAACGTCATAATATTTGAATTATTTTCAACCGGCGAGGATGTTCATACATAAATATTAATGAAAGAATACTGCCAACTTCCAGTTTTAACGTTTTCAAAAATTAGTCTTTCGCTATTTTTTCTTCAAAATTAACCATCAACTTCCATTTTTATGTTTTCAAAGTGAATAGTTTTCATGCGAATTGACCCGCAGTTTCCGTTTTGTACCATGAAGCACCAAAACCCTTTTTGAATATATTTCACCCGTTAAATGGACTCTGAGATAATGATTATTTATATGCTGAGAATCATTTTAACTGCTCACAAATACTCATACAGCATTGTTTGACGCATGGTACAAAATGAAAACTAAGGGTTGATTTTATGAAAAAAAACTCTTTTTGGTATGATAGACAGCATCTTTGGTAAACAATGAATTTTATGAGGTGTTTTACAATATCTTCCATCAAATCAGATCACCAAAATGCATAGAATAACGTACTCCAACTAACGCAAGCAAATGAAAATTAAAAAAATTTAATTCGAGAATTTTATGTTGAAATACAATGTCATTCATGACGCAGTCAAAGTAATTTGTAATAAAAAAGGTTTTTCCGGCCAAATATTGACAAATTCGGCGATATTGGGCCGGCGATATCCCCTATTCACACTTTTGTAAATATCCCGGCCCTACTTCTTAAAAACACACTACTTTTCCTAATCAGGGTCGGGATATTTACAAAAGTCGGAATAGGGGATGTAGGGTCTCCCCATTCATAAATTTTAGCTCAGAAAAAAAGCCTTCAAATACAAACTGTGGACTATATCAAATTTGATTTCAGACACAAAAAAATATTTTTCTACCTTTAAAGATTAAGCTTAAAATTTTGTTTGAAAATATATAATACAGGGGGGTGCGGCGTATAGTTATACGCGTATAGTTATAGGCAAAAGACACGGCTTTTTTTCAAACGTTCCTAGGCAAAAGATAGGCGTTTTAAACCAGATTTGTAGACCAAGATTCTCCGAATGAAAAATACACTTTCTTAAAAACATGTTCAGATTGACCAATGACGTGTCGGTATTTCAATGAGTTTGAAAAAATGTTTTCAAGTCTCGCAGACAATGTGGGCTAGCTTGAAAATGGGCCAATAGGATGTCCTTGAGTCTTCATTTGAAGCTACTAAAATATGCAATTCTTGTTAAAAAACTTTTTCAGTTACTTAGCAACTCCAGTTAGTAACTGTTGCAATAATTATTTTAATTGTACTTCTGAAAAATCTTTAATAGAGGTTTTAAAATTATCGAAAAAAAAATAGTTATTCAGATAAAAATATTTAGTTTTTCTGGTTTTCTGAGAGTGATTTACTGTGGGCATATTTTTTTTTCATAATTTCATTGTTTCTTGAACATGTTTTTAAATTCATGTTTATTTAAATTAACTTTATGTCATTTTTTTCAATAAAATTAAATTTATACTATCCTAGAAGATTTGAAACGAAAAATTAACTTTAAAATCACCAAAAATTCTTACTCTGACCATATTTTAACGCAATTTTAAACTCAGATTTGTCCAAATTGACCAATCAGAGCACATTTTCCCAAAAGTACGCGTATAGTTATAAAGTACGCGTATAGCAGTCATAAACTAATTCACAAAAAATCAGCACGCAGGTCTTTGGTCACCTGATTGGGCACCATCTTCGATATAATTCAAATAAATGCTTTCGCAAAACTCCAAGGGTATTTTCTGCAAATTATGACATAACTGTTCGTGATAATAATATTGCAAAGTCTCTAAAGCGCATAATTATAGTAGTAGTTTTTTCGCAGCTCAATTCATGAGATATATTTTTGCTTGCATTTCTTTAGAAATTAAATTTCATTGATTCGGACAACAAATGACGTCACTTAATTTTTGCTTAGTTCATTTTGAAGTATATTTTTATCCTAAAACTAACTTTTATATTTCAGCTCGAACTTCTACAAAAACCACCCAGATGAGCCGCCTACTTGTTTTCCTGTCTAGTATGAGTACAATACACGCATCCACACCAGATTATTTATCGACAATTCCAAGAAGTCGAATCTGTTTGGAATCTGAGGACGTAAATTTGTTAGATGGTGATGGAGATTCATGTATTTATAGGCTCAACGGAATTAATTCCCTCAACAGTTTGCAACGACTAAAAATCAGGAAAAGTTCTCGATTTTTTTCGATTTCATCATTATTTATGAATAAAATTCCATTAAAATCAGAATTTTTCAACGTAGAAGTAATTGTTTTGTTCTGCAAAAAGTCATTCAATACAGTCATGTTAATGCAATAAAACACAACAACAGTAAAAAGATGCTGACCGTCAAAAACCTGAATCGCTGATCAGAGCAAAGCTAATAAGGAGAAATGAAAAAACCATAGCTGGGGTTAATTCCCTTGTTTTTTTCCTTTTTTAATCAAACCAAGTGGATGAATTATATTTTATAATCTTAGAAATAGTTTTGGAGTATAATTTTTCTTCGAGATATCTTTTTTGTTGAGGTGATATTGTAAATTTAAAAATTACGGCCAATATCAACAGCCTGAGTTTTCTCGTTTGCTGCGTTTTTTCTTCCGCAAAAATACTCGACAGTGATTTGTCAATATCCGGAATAAGTGTTTCTGATCGGTTGATTTTGGCGAAAAAAAAAGCGCAGCAAACGACAAAACTCGGACCGTATAATTTCCACAATAATAAGGAAATGAATTTGCTTTGAACATGTATTCAAAAGCTTTCAAGGGACATATTTGTTTTTCATGAAAAATAAAATTTATATTTTTTCACTTTGAAAATTAAAATTACTGACAAGTCACTGTTTTTAAACAAAATAACAAGTAATTTTGGAAGCACCCACCATCTCTATCATTTTCGAATGAGGGCTTGTTAGATAATATAAAATTAATTCGAATAAAATAAATAAGAATATAAATCAAGGACAGCTTTTATTTTTATATAATGTATCAACTCGACAATAAAAAGAATGCACATCGGCTATGATTATTTTTATACGAATTTTTTCCAAATTTGAAGAATAATTTTGCTTGTTTTCAAATAGTTAAGTTGAAACCAGTATAATGAACATCTGTTTGACTCAGGGATCGGCAGATTTTGCTCTATTGCACTATTTCCGGTCAAATTCAGAGCACATTAAATGTGCGACATTTAGTGATATTTTTCAACTCGAACCCCTAAGCAACTCTTATGAGAGTGTAACTTACTCCGAATTTGTCATCAGATAAAAGTAAGAAGATAACCGCTTGAAAACTGTTGCAGAGCACAGTAGATCAAACGATTTTAAAAAATTTGCCGACCCCTGGTTTGAATTCTATCCTTGAAAATTTTATTTTTCAGTTGAAAAGTAGTGATTTTGAACAAACATACAAGAATTTTTCCATATTTTATCTTTTTTTGTCACTTGGAAAAAATATTCAGAAGTAACTCTCGAAATTTTCCACTTTGAGGATGAAGATTTTTTTTTGTTTTTCTTGATTTTTAAGAAAATATTGAAAAGATAAATATTTAAATCTGTAATCTTCGAAGTTAATTTCCCAAACGAATTCAAAGGTACATTCTAACAAACCGAGCTGATATTGTTTTAATATGCGCACTGTCTCAAAATAGATTCTAAAATATTCTTTATTTTTACTGGACTTTATTTAAAAAAAACGTAATGAGTTAATTTTGCTAACATGTTAAGACAACTTATTTAGCAAAAGCTGTAAAGATGCTTCAATATGCAGCTAAATAACGTTTTCCTCGCCATGAAGGGTGTTTTCATTTGATTTCAAAAGATCTCCTCTTTAATTAAAAATGTAATTATTTCCAGAAATTTCAATCACCAACCGGTAAACCAGATTCACAACCGGTTTTTTGAATTTCCAAACAGTTCGTTTGGCATTTCCAGCAATCAATAATTTCTGAAATTTTTCTTTTATCTGAATTTTGAAATTTTGCTTAGGTCGAGTCATTGCTTTAAGAAGTCACCAAGTTGATGACACCAACTGTTATTCAATATTCAAATGTGTTATTAACTCTCGGCATGAGAGCAAAGCAAAGAAAATATTGGAGACAAACCCTTTTAGCATATTTTACTTTATATAAAAACTGCTAAAAACAAGTTTTTATATTTGATTCGAAAAAATCGCAAGCATAACAAAACTGAATGTAGTCAGAAATTCAACTTGTCACATATTTTATTTACCTGTAGAGATTTATTATATATTTTTGACAAGTTTTCCGGTTTAAATATTCCTTTATTGCCCTCTGGTAAAGATTTGGTCCCATAAATTTGGTCCCCCGATTAAGAAAATTTATATAATTCAGCTTTTGAAACCGACTCATTCGATTAAGTTCTTAGATAGCTCAAACTGAGCACAAATATCTAGAGAATAATAAAATAAATATTGATGTACCGAATCAGACCATTATTTTTTTAACTAAAACTGTTAATTGAACAATTTAAGTAATTTAAAAAATATTGAAAATCTGTCCACTTTGAACCAATTTTTCAATCTGCTTATTCTCTAGATATTTGTGCTCAGTTTGAGCAATCTAAGAACTTATTCGGATGAGTTGGTTTCAAAATTATATAAATTTCCGTTATCGTTATGGGACCAAATCTTCACTAAGGGGCCATAAAGAGATATGTTAACCGAAAGTTAACGAATGATTTCACCCTTTGATAAATAATCTGATCCCAAGAATCTATTATAACTGTAAGCATGTGAGCTTATCAGAATGTGCGTTGACACCCTGCAAGTGAACTAAAAACCATTTAAATGACTATTTTATATTTTAAGCTCAAGAAGGAATGAGGATATAAAACTGAATCGGTTTTCTACCCTCGATGATTCCGAGCACAATCATCTGTCTTAAAAACAACGGCGCAAAACTATGTTTTGGCCGGAGGAGTTCACATAACAAAATAATGTCTTTAAGTAAGACTTTTTGGTCCGTTACATGATTTTTTAGTTATCTTTTGACTAAACATTTTTGAAGAGAAAGTACAATCTGGACCTCTTAAATTAATATGTAAAATATTCATTTTTCCATTACATAAGTTTTTTAGTTGCTTTATTATATACTTGATAGTTATTGGTAGAATACAATACTTATCTTGGAAACCGTTTTCTGCGTTCGATTTGTCACAAAGGAGAATCAGCCAATCAGCTGGACTCTCAAGCCAAACAAATATGCCTGTGTCTCTTACTTAACTCGTAGACATAAGACATGAATCTGTACCCAGACTCGATTATGGCGACGCGTCGTCATACTTATATATCGAGCCATATTAGCAAAGTTTCATTATCAACATACGTAATTCAATAGCTTTAAATAACATTAAGCCAATTTGCTATAAAATTGAAAAAACAAAAAAAATTTTTGACGAATTAAAAGGCATTTAATAGGCATTAAAGGATAAGAAAACAAATAGTTGCAAAAATTACCTCCAGTTACACACAAAAGTGCAATAATAAGATAAAATTAAACCTTCATTTATATTTGAAACTACCTCATATAAAACTTCAAATGATTTTCTATCGCTCTGTCTAATAATAATATGTTTTCTACAAAATTCTCTAGTAAAATGACTCTAAAATTTTTTTGGGATATTTATTTCTCGTGATAAGACAGCTTTATTCTTTTATTTCTTTCGCCTACGCATTCTAATTTAATCCGACTTTCGGAAATTTTGACTTCTAGAAATGCTTTATTTAAACCGGAAGCCATACTGTGATGCAATAAAAGTCTGAAAAATTCGTTACGATTCTTCTAAGGGGTCTTCCACGTTATTTGAGTACTTAAGAAAAAAACCATAGTACAGTCATTTAAAAAAGAACTGAAATTACGTCAAAAAAATTTCAGGGTCAACTTCAAACGTTTTTTAATTTTATTTACTACACCAGATTCCAAATAAAATCACGTGACGAAATAATTCGAAAATAAGGTTTGAAATATGTCATAGATAAATCCTTATATTTCGAAAAATAAGATCACGTGACGTGTTTGGAAAATATTACTATAATCGAAACTTTTAAATTGGGTGTTTATTGGCCCAAAAAATGTTTCGGCGTAATTTGTTCACTATTTGTTTACTTGAACAAAAATCTTATTTCCTTATTTGAAGGTCACGTGATCGTTTTTGGACTTTGGTGTGATGAAAAAAAAGACTTAAAAACTTCTAAAGAACCTTTTCTCTTTTTTCAAAAAGTGATTTTAGCTATTTTTGAAAAAAACAGTACTATTTTTGCCGACCTTATTTCTTGAATGTACGGTCACGTGATGATTTTCGGGCTATAGTGTGAGGGAAAAAAATTTAATAATTTTTTTCTGATCACGATAAAAGGTTTAATTTTTGTGATTCAAAAAATTTCTGCAAAAAATGAGTACTGTAATACAGTAAAAATTTTCAAAAAAACGCACAAACGTTTTAACAAAAAATTTCGAATAAGTAAAGAAAAAAATTCTTTATTTATAAGGTAGGAATTCAAAAAAACGCTCCAAAAACCGCTCTAGAACTCTCAAATAGACTGCACGAAACCTTAAAATTTGGCGCTTGTACTAATATTGACCAAGTTTACATTTTTGCTGACGGCGCTTCGTATGGCCCATATTGCGTCAAAGACTCAGAAGATGAATCTGGTGAAAACAGACATCGTAGAAGTTGGACGGATCCTGATAGATATGCAAATCTCCGTCAAGAAATTGGTCCGGAAAATACTGACCGAAATTTAATGATGGAAAATATCGAAGAGGATGAAAAACTCAGCAATATGGTAGATTCTTGGACGTCAAATATGGCGCAAAATCAAACTAATGAACTTGAGGGTACTTTCAAAGCAAACGAGGTGGATGTCGTGTATGTGACAGCGCCAGGAGGATACAAATTTAGATTCAAGTTTAATTTTGAATGGGAACTTATAGAAATACCCGGAAATGGTACCACTGCTTATCCGGTTTATGATCAATATACCGATCAATATCATAGCTTGGAATTTATAATTTACTAGTGACTAGAATAAAAAAGTATCAGTAATTATTCGTCGAAAGCGTAATTTGCCAAAAATTGAAAATTTTATATTTCAAATCTTAAGACAATTTTTCCGAAAAAAAGACTCCAGCCATGTTTATTGGCTTTTGGTGCCTTATTTTATAAAAAAACATTAAATTCTCTAGAAAAAAATACCAATGTTTTTGAAATTTTAGTTATGTATAACCAGTCCATTTACGTGTATTCACTGAATACTATTCAGGTGTGTTTGTTAAATCTCCTTGAATTTTATGTATTTACTATTTCTTGTTAAGTTTTCTGATGATGGCATAATCGCCGAAATATCAAAACAAAATAAATAAATTCTCTGAATTTCTTATTTATAAGAAATCTCAAAAAAGAAATATTGCATGTGTTTTGTCTAAGGTGACTAAATTACAAGCAGAAAAACATACTTTTTATTAAACCAGTGCCATTCGGATAACAATTTCTAAATAAAATCTATTTTTTCTCACATCGAAATTCCCCACTGAAAAGGATGGGACAAAATAATTTTTAAGAAAAAAATTGACTTTATTCTTTGAAATTCTAAATTTCTGATTTCTTGGCTAATCACTATTTATCCGAATCAAAAATCATCGTGAAAATGTCATAAATGTTATAAAAACTATACCACCGCTTTTGTTCTTTCATAATTTTTTTGAATTTAAACCCATTTGATCGCTCGAAACAATTACTCCTAAATTTTGTGGTGACTTATTCAGTACATCATGTCATATAAATTTCCACCCGGAATGCAGTCGGGCAGCTCGATGAACATGTTCCTAAATTTCGCGGTAATGATGAAATTGTTTGATTGTGTGAAACTTACATACTGTAATACAGTGACTGTAATACAGTAACTGTATATCATTTTTCCAACCTAAGTGGATTTCGAAAATGTGGCTTATCACAATAGCGCTTGTTCGAATCACACTAATGTTGTCTTAGTGATTGTCTTGGGTATGATAATAGGCAAGGGTGCTTGATATTGGTAGCCCAAAAGTTGATTGATGTGTAACCAATAACACAATCACTTAGACAACATAAGTTGGATTCTAACTCGCGCTATAGTTAATCCTCATTTTCAAGATCCACTCAGGTTTGAAAAACGATATGCTTAATCGAAAGCCAATCATTTTCGATCATTACGCATTATCAAAATCGGTTTTCTCAACGGAATCTCCAATACGTTTCATATGATTAATAAATTGATAAGAGTGGCAATTTTTGTCTAAAAAAGCTATATTGATTTTAATCGACGGAAAAATCATGTCTAAACTAAATGAAAAACTAAATTTTTGATCGCGATTTTTTGGGGTTTTTTTAAGAATTGATTATTTTCATCAATAAGAATTAGCTGATAAAGTTAAGGCGCTGTAATTGAGCAGAACTTATCGGCCAATATTGAGGTCAAATCCAGCCAGATTAAGTTCTAAAAACACCGTAAAATATGTTTTTCTGGTCAAATTGGATTAAATTAATAAGAGGGTAAACACGGCGAACGTTTTGTATCAACAAATATACCAAATTGATTTGACCTTTCTGTGAATATTTTATTGATGAGTCTTGTTTTTTAAAAATTATAAGAAAATCGCGGCCCAAAACATATCACGAAAAATGCATGGGATAAAAAATCAGCACAAAAATTCAACCTCATTTTTGTTTGTGTTCATGCGCCACAATCACTCTCTGATAAAGGTTTCAGTATTTGTACGTGAAAATTGCGCAACATGCCACATTAGTTTTAAGAAGCGTCGAGCCGTAAAGTGGTTTGTTTAAAAGCGCATTTAGACAAGAATATAGTTTTAAAAAGACTTGTATAATTGGATCCTATTCAAATCATCTATGTTTTAAAATTTTCAAAATAAAGCCTATTAGGGCTGTGAAAGCGGCTAGATCAGATAACGCAGAACGAATCGCTTTTTGTCTTGGCACCACGTGAAACTCATGCATTAGAATTCTAGAATTTGTTTTTCTTAATCCAAAATCATTGTTATCTGACGTTGTTTCATGGTTAAGCCCTATTAGTTAAGCTTGAAAAAGTACTACACTGCCAAAAAATTGGTTATAATAGATCCCCACCAATTTAGCTACTTATGGTATTTTGCAAATCAAATTCGAATCTGCCACATACAAAATTCGTAATAACTCAATTAACACCACCGCCCTTTAGACGAGCTCTATTAGTACCTCGAATATTTTATTTTGATGCAGTAAATAAATTCCATAATAGTCCAGATTATTCCGCCGGCCCGCCTACAGTTTATGTCCCACAATTCGACATTTTCGGTATTCCGACAGCCTATACCGCAATTTGCGATTTAAGCCAATTTATAGCTCCGTCACAAGCGATTTTGAATGAAAATCTAGAGCTCACGGTTGACGCCGAGTACACTATGAAGTTTTTTGAAATGATGACAAAATCACTCGAGGCTTTTACGAAATCATTTGATAAATACGAAGAATACTGCGATGTCGAGACTTTAACCGTCCCGTGCGAAATGTTCAGATATACTTATGGAACCACGGTGCAAGAAGTTGTAGGAACGTTGAAATCAATTGTTGAAAATGTTATTGAAGGATGTGTAGAAGGTTTCGGATGGCAGTGGGTGACTACTATCAATGGATTATCAGCAGCGGTTGGAGGTGTGATCCCACAGATTATCATTCCAAATGTTTCAGGAAAATGGACAAATTTTTGAAAATAACATTTAGTTTTTCGAATGACCTAAACTTCTGCAGGAAATTTTTTTAAAAAAATATGCAGTATATGGATCTCCACTCTTTGTGTGGTTGGCAAGCTTGATTCAAATGATTTCAAATTCTTGGAGATGATTGGCTGACCTGACCTCTCTTTTCATTTTGTAAATTTGTCAGCCAACTGCATCACTGTCAAATTTAGCAATCTTTGAATCGAGCTACGCAACCACATTCGGGGTGGAGATCCATTTGATGCACTGTAAATATTTAACGACTCCTATATAAATTGTAACATTGTTCAACGTTAACGTTGTTCAAATTTAACTTGATTTTTTCACCAATGTAATCACTGAAAAAACTTTCGAATATTTTTTTTTAATTTGTCACGAAAACTCCCAATTGATCATACGCATGATAATTCGCTATTATCAGCTTAAACTGAGCGTTTTAGCTTCAATGACTGATAAACTGTAGAACATTTTTGAAATTAAAAATATCTTAATCAATCACAATTTCTCTGAATTGAAAATCTTGTGAGAATTCACAGTCAAAACACAAAATTATTAGTCAATTGCGGTATTTTTTTGCAAAAATTTACGAACCAAATTTAGTATAAATAGATTAAGAATTTAGCCATGCATATTGTTCAATGGATATTTTTGATTGTATAACATTGGCACGAGACATTTCTGTGGGTGACACACATCACTCTTTACTATCGTCAGCAATACCTATTGTACAGCAACTATGCAAATACTGCTCATACTTCTAAAAGAGTTCTTCATTGAACAAAAAATATTGAAATATTTGTGAAATGTCACTTCAAAAAAAAACATTTTCATAAAATTTTTTTGATGACGTTTTCCTTAATAAAAAATTTAACCGTTATAAAGAACAAACCACGGGTGAAGGAACTATGTTTACCCTACCAATCAGCAATACGGTCGAAACTGTCACGGATATATACGGTAATATTATTGGTATCACTGTTCCAAAAACAACAACTAAAATAGCAACAACAACAAAAACACCGACCACTGTGGATCTGACAACAATAACTCCCCTCACAACCACTAAGAAAACAACAACCACCAAAAAACCAACAACCACCAAAACAACCACGACCACAACAACCACTACCAAGAAAACCACCACCACCAAAACAACAACCACGACCACAACAACCACTACCAAGAAAACCACCACCACCAAGAAACCAACCACAACCAAGAAAACCACAACCACCAAGAAAACTACCACCCGTACAACCACCGTTATACCCACAACCGTTGTTATCCATCCCAATGCTCAAACTTTTGAACCTATTCCAACTCACTGTCCTCGATCTTATAGCAAAACAAGTTATTTACCGATGGAGTCAATTTCTGGAATTGAAAACGATAATTTGTATAATCATGAAATGTGTGAAGTGAAATACTTGAAAACTTGCACTACTGGGATTTTTGATCGAACTTTGGGATCGCATTGCAGAAAACGGACGTTGATTATGCTTTATCAACAAATTGTTTCGGAGTTCAGTCGAATTGCCATAGCAGGAAAAGTTATTAATATTATAAGAACAAGTTTATATTTCATCTTGAAATCTTAACGTTTTGGCGTTTGAAAATCATTTTCAAAAGTAAAAATTGTTGGTAAATGCATTTTATAATTGTTAAAAAATTAAAAGTCTAATTTAATTTGTTAGTCAACCAGTGGCGTCAACTCCAAACATGCAACGAGGACTTTTTTATTGTACCGGTTTCTTTACCGTTGCAGATTTTGCGTTGACATCTTTAAAAAAAATTATAAAGGGCTGGCAATATATCCCCTATTCACACTTTTGTTAATATCCCGGCCCTGATTAGGAAACGTAGTGTGTTTTTAAGAAGTAGGGCCGGGATATTAACAAAAGTGTGAAAAAGGGATATTATAATAATTATAAAAAATAGTCGGTTGCTTCCTACGAATTATTTATTTTGAAAAATAAAATTTTCCATAAACCTGGTAAACATATCTCAACAAAAAAGTGAGCCACGACGTTTTTGATGACGATATATTATCTCGTCTTGATTTTCGGAAGATTTTCCGATGAAATTAACCCAGATTGAGTATAAATAAAGGTGTATCGCACAAAAAACCAACTGACGACACCTTTTGATCTCTTTTTAATTTCAGTAAGTAAATTATCGTCGAGTCGAATTCGGAGGTACAACAAAAATGCTTTCATTTTAATACTATACGAAATCCTATCAAAAAATACCAAACATGTCTAGATTAGACAAATTTAACTAAGCAGATCCCCATAATTGAACTTCACTGTTTAAATGATTATATCAAGAAAGTGTAATTTTAGTCTTTTTGGTTTAAACATACAGGGAAGTTCCTCATTGGTCAAAGTATATGAATATAATGTGCAGTTGTAAATAATAGGCATAAATTATCCGAGATAATTATCTTATAGTTCACCAACCGAATTTGAACTACCTAATGAGATTTTAGTCAACTTTTTGTTTGATATTTGCGATTTATTGATATGACTTAAGAAAGTGAAACAAAAATAGTCTATACGGGCAGAACTGTTACAGAAAAAAAAATATTGAACTATACAGTGAAAGCCATTTATTTAAATTTGTTTTTAAAGGCAGATAGTACCAAACTACTATCGCAATAATGCTGAGTATAGTCTGTAATAATACTAATAGTAAATATACATACAAGTTACAGGACTCTTTGGTAATCAGGGTGACCTGTTAGTTTGTTTAAAGGGGACCAGATAAATTTTTTTTTTAGCTGAGTTTAAGTTCGCCAGTCCCCCAAGAATCCGCATCAAAGGTTCCATGCAGCAAGGAGCCAGTTTGCATCTCCACCAATCACAAGGCTAATTTCTGAAGCAAAAAATAAGTTTTATTAACAATATAGAAAGGAAATATTTTTTTTTCGTTATATAAGACACGTGTTTAAGTTCGTCCAAAGTGCTAGCTAATGAGGATATAATTAGCTTATTTTATCGGGAGAAGATTTGGGTAGCATTTTTTGATCAAGGATTGTTTAATCTGGCCCTCAGGGCTTAGCAAATGTGCCTTTATCACCAAACAAGTTCGCTTAAATATTATTTTAAAATATTATTGATATAAGTCCCCAAGGGGGCGACCGTCGCAAATGAGGCTCGTGAAAATATTTTCCATTTATTTTTATGCCCTTTTTATGAAAATATGGAAAATTACAAGCAATTTTGGTATGGTCCTTTATTTTGCTACATGGCTAGGAAAGCACTTCCTGATGAGTTCAAAAAATATTTCGGATATAAAAAGCTGAAATTTTCGATTTTTTTGTAAATTTAAAAACCTGATTTACAGAGCATTGTTGTACCGTAAAACTCAGGGAGAAATACTTTTTGAAAAATAAGTCCGTTATTTTTGTAAGCACGTGTTCTGTGTTGACAGCCATCCGTCACTTTTGATTTATTTTTAGGATGCAAGATTTTGTTCGATATATCAGAGAGTGGTAAATGACCTGTATGTTGGTCGACAATTTGTACTTTTGTCTCACAATTGTCATTGAAAACCCTCTTTTGCCTTATAAATGCGACGACAACCCCCTAAAAGAGTCTCAAAAAAATATTTTCAATATGTTCTGTGTTTTTTTTCTTTAATATTATATGATTCTCTTTGGTAGAGTGTACGTTATTATATATTTATGTTTTATTTTTTCTTTATTTTCGCAAAACGCTTTTAAGGGGGGTCGGAGCGATGTGGCAGACCGGTACATTTTTTCGGGAGTGATTTTTTGCAATAGAAGAAAAAATGTGAAAATTTTTTATTTTATTTTTATCTTCAATAAAAGTGTTCATTCCTGCAAACGTTAACATTTTTTAACTTCTCATATACTTAAGTATCTGTAAAAATATCAGAAACAACTTTTCATTACAACTCCTTTCCAACTTGACCGGATGTGGGATCAATTTTAAAAGCGATTTTAATGAGCTGATACACATTATTCGTTTGGTTCAGCCTAATGATAACAAGCCACAAAAATCAAACCAACTAATATTTTCGTAAGTTAATTGACGCCAGTCTGCTACATCGCTGCTACCCCCCTAACATATTATACTAATAGTTTATTATGGTTGCTAAGTCAACAAAAAATATGTTCAATATTTTACTTCCGGTTATGATTTCCGGTGTACACAGTTGAAAAAGATGGAAGTTCAATAAATCGATAAAAAGCCATAATATCCTAAGAATCTTCCAAATAGTTGAAAAAAACTTAATTTACTATATTATATTTACTATAAGAAACTATTCAAAAATTCATGCTGAGTTGATAAGCTTTTTGACATACCCTGTGTATCTAATGAAAGATTAGTTATCATTTTTTCAGTGAAGTTGAATTCTTAACTGTTGATTTTAAGATTTTTGAGATACAGTTTCCGTGACCTAAGAGTCACCCTCATACTTCGCAAATAAAAAGCAGGATGCTATATTCAATTCATATCCGCATAATGAAATCATGCTGTGATTTTTTGTGAACTAATTTTTTGAGATTAATTTTAAATTAAAATTGTTTCACTTGAATTATAAGCAAAAATTTGATTTTTATGAAAATAATTTAAAAAACGACATAATTTCTGAATTGCTGAACTATTAGAAATCGTCATAAGAAACCACTGAAATACAAAAACTAAATTTTCTTGAATAAATATTACTTAAAAATATTAGTAACGTTCAGTCGTATTTTATACGAATAAGTTTACTATGACTAAATGAACAATTTTGTCAGATAATTTTATACTATTTTAAAGTGTGCTTTCAAATCCGATTAAGTTTGCTCGGAAAACCTGTATTTTTCACTTAAAAAGTAAAAACCTTTTTTTTTTAAACCGCTCGTTCATTCTTGAAATTTTCACATTAATCATAAAAATAACTCATTATTCCAAAAATACTACCTTCTACCAATTACAATCAATTTTCCGGTAGTACATTTAGCATTCTATGACTTACGGAACCTAGCGTAATAAAAAGTATTATAAGATAAGAATGCAATATTGCAACGTTGCTTAAAAACTCAAAGTTGTAATCACTTTTAAATGTCCCAAAAATATCTTTCATTCTAACATGCTTCTTATTCATAATAAGTTAATTATAAATTATTTTATTAATAAATCTATTTTAAATTGATCGCCTAAATCGAACTGGGATGTTCTTGAAATATTAGATATACATTTCCAAGACTCAAAATACATTTTAAAGTTGGACGGGTTTCTACGGGGAACTTTGTAGTCCAGCAAGCACCAAATTCTGCTAGAGGGCGTTTCTAACAATATTTATGAGATTTTTCTAATCATATTTTCACCTTCATGTCCACTTCAAACTTGACATAAAAATAATTATTTTTACTTAGTAATTTTTACTTAGAAATTGATTAATGATGACAAAAAATCGGCATTATCAATTTATTGGGTAAAATAAAACTTTTCTGGTCATATGTTCACTATAAATTTGACATCATAATTATTTTTTTATTTATATAATTATTATTATGAATATTATAATGAAAACAAAAAAAGGAACATTACGTTGTTAAAATTGAGTTATAATTATTAAAATAGAATGAAACCTTAAAACGTCGTTATAATTGAACAATTTGAAAAAAAATGTTTTCGTCAAGCTTTTTTTCGAAACATAATAAACTATGAGTTTTTACGATCTTTTATGAATATTAATAACCTTAAAAAGGTGCTGGTGACCGAACTTGCGTTTTCCACACAAACATGATCGAATGCAAATTAATGAATTTCTTCGGCATCCGAGATACCATAGATTTCATTAGAAAATTCAAAATCCTCTCGGATGAGCTTTTTGATGCATGTGGAAAGGACGCCCTGCAGGAGCGACTTGGAGGCAAAATACAAGCACTGATTGATACTGCTCTTGATCAATGCTTAGAATCGGAAGGAGATAGATTTGTACAATTTATCAATCCGGCTCAATCAACGACGCCTAAACAAAAAACGACAACTGAAGAAGAAACAACAACTTCTACTGTTCCATTTTTATGGACTATGTTCGAATGGAGTACTACTTCATCTACGACAACGGGTATTTTTTGTTTTTATTTTAAAATCGAAAGTGCAATTTAAGGGGGTAGGTGTCGGTTTTTTTTGAGCCCTTATAGAATTTAATTTATGATACATTAATACGGTTATGACTAAAGTTGACCAAGGAATCTCATGTGGCAATTATTTTTTTCAAAACAATCTAGAACAAAATCTAGAATTTTCAAAATTCGAAATATTTTTTGCTTTAACACCGCATAAAAACCGGTATTCCACCATGAATATGAACATTTTTATTGGTGAATATGACCCACCGAAAACGATGCATGACATTAAAATTATCGGAAATGTCTTAATCGAATTCTAGAAATTTCAATTATGTTTAAGCCAAAATGTTAAACCTAATTATCGAATTGCAAAAATTTGCAAAAAATTATATCCAATTTTTCCTGTTCTGCTAAAAACAATATCTGAAATTTGACCCAAATTCCAAACAATGGGATTTTTTTTGTTAATTCGGTATTATCAACAGCAAATAAAAACGCTTAGACAGGGTCTCATGGAAGATAATAACTGTCAAGAAAAAAGTACCTAATTGCAATTTTTCTGGTTTGAGCGTCATTGAATAGTGAATTTCCCTGTTTTTCCAAGAATGTTCGACCAAAATATTTTTATGCGAATCTGAGAACGAGCCTTCTAGGTTTGATAAATATTTGTTTCAAAACTAATAATGTGAAATTAAGAATAGAAAAAAATAACCTGTTTAGAAATAAACTGAAAACGTCCTTATAATGAAGAGTCCTCATAATTCGGAAAAATTTTAGTAAAAATCACCTATTTTTCGTTAACTTTGACAAACGTTTTTCAAGTTATTCTTTTGCATCATTTCTTTTTGTGGTAATTGAGAATTTCTTAGAAACCGCGCGGTGATTTACCAGCAATAAGTCACAACCTTAAAATGAAAGCCATTGTACGAAGCAGAAAATTTCATTGGCAGATCTCTTGTTAATCACAGTACAAACTTTGAAAGGTACTTTGTCCGTAGTAAGTCCGTACGGCGTACTGTGATAATTCAAGTTATTTTTAATAATCTGTGCCCTGAAAAGGGTCAATTCGCAAAATAATAAGATAAACTCTGACCTAATATTGGCTTTTCAAACTTTCATTCTCATTCAAATAATTGAAACACTACATTTAATATAATCAAAAATTTTGATTCATAATCACATGCTTACAAAAGTAATAGGATTTTGGGGATTTTCTATCCCTATCCCCAAATTACCTCATTTGGGGAAATTGAAGGATATAACTAAACACAATTTTCAAGGTCGTGAGACAACTACGACAACGACAACAACAACTGCCCCAGAAACAACTTCAGTCGGATCAACAACATTCCCAGTTTGGAAATCTCAACCAAATAGATGGGGCGATTTTGGTGGAATTCGCGGTCTTGACACAACAGAAAAAACAACGACAACAATTGAATCGTCAACAGATATTTTAACAACAACGGCACCAACAACGGTTGTCACTATGCAAATGACGGAAATTCTCACGACTACAAAGAAAATAACTCAGATCACAAAACCGAAAAAAGAATCGTATACGTCCGTCGGACAGGGTCTTTGCTCATCTCGGTCTTTTTCAATCCGGTCAACCACAATTTTTACCGGTCGGTCATATAATTTAGTCAACCCGGCCGTAGCCAGATCTTCATTTTCTGCAGTGGCCAGTCAAATCTCACATTTGGGAAAAAGTTTGACCCGAACTCGAATCGTATGTGACTTAGCAAATGCTGGAAAAATGCCTTGCGGGCTCCTTGAATTCCCGAAAAACGAAGAAGGTTGTCAGTTAGCGCAACGGCTTGAAAAGCTATTTGAATACGTTGCAGATTCGTGCAACGAAGCTTGGACGTTGAAATTCCAGCCATATATAAATCAATTAAAGGAGAGTTCTCAGCCGCTAACAGGAATGTGTCCAGTTCTCGGAGATTCTATGATTTCAGAACATGTTCGAAAAATGAATAATGCACATATTGACGAATTCGATTTTTCGATTGATGAAGCTCTCGATGCCGCCGGCAAGCAAGCTAAAGAAGCCCTCAAAGCCGAAAAGGAAAAACAAGCGGAATTAAACGCTATTCGAAAAGTGGACGCGGCTAACCGAATTCAAGGAGCGTTATTAACACTTACGGTGCAATATCAGCAATGGTCGGAATCATTGGATCCACATATTTTTGAAGATTTCAAAACTAAGGTTCAAAAATTTTGATTTGATTTTATTGATAATAAAGTTTGATTTTAGGCTTTAGGCCTATTTTGAGCAAACTTAGTTTGGATTCGGGACTGAAAATTTGACAGATATTTTATCACTTTTGATGAAATTCTCATTAAATTTAAGTTGCATTTTTTAATAAAATTAGTAATAATCAATAATATTAAATAAAAAGTATATGTCAAAAATGCCTAATAATCCCATATCCTCTTGAGCCTGAAGAAGCCAGTTAATTGAATCGGTATAGTTGTTCCCTTTGTATTAACAACGAATTACTCAACTTACTCAAATTACTGACTTTCTCATACTAAACAGGAAATGGATAACCGAACATCGCGGGACAGACCCTGAATATTAAATGATGAGAAATTCAGGAAAATATATGAGTGACAGTCAAAATTTTAGCCAATTTCATTTATTTTAAAATTCAGGTTGTTGATTGGCTGCGACGTTTGCATCTTTCAAATGTACAAGATAAGTCTAGCTTGGGCAAGATTTTCAATATATCAAACTGACCTGTCGAGTTGTATATTCTAAATGAATCTGTTATTCAACGTGAAGAATTATTACTATTATATTTTTAATTGGTCATTAACTAGCCCAACTACTGCACCAAATATCCCCTAGGACCATATAAACTAAAAACGAGTCCGGAAAGTGATCTTACTATTTGAATAGCGGACGTGTTTGGAATATAAAATATCTAACGGAACTTCTTGGTAGACAAAAAATTTTCCATGCTTAATTTCGCTCCTTAATTAATGCCACTTAATTATTGCCATTTAATTAATGCCACTAATCGTTAGTAACTTTTTCCATAGTTTTTTTGTTCAAATAAGAATAATTAGTTTTTTGTTTTGATTTCCTACTTTTATTATGTGATTATCTCCGAAACATTTACCTGCCACTCAGAGGGCCCCGTTTCTAGCGTTGGAGAATAAGACGATTTGAAAGAGGAATTCCAAAAGTAAAAAACGGTTTTAATGTTAAAACATTAAAACCGATTTTTTTTTGAATTCCTTATTTCAAATCGTCTAACGCGTCTCTAATTGGCTCCTTCAACATGATAGGAATAAATGACGTATATTTTGCGTGAAAGGTCAGTGCCGTTAGTTTCAATCAGGCTTGTAAAAAGTATGGATTTTGCGCGGGTTTTCTATCCCCTTTTTGCGTAGGTTTAAGCAAAATATACGGAAAATGGAGATGGGGATAGGAAATCCGGTCGGAGATTTAACAACCCTGGTTTTAATGGTTCTAATTGATTCTGCAAAGTATAATATCCATTTTATCGTTAACTTTCAGCAAGCTTTGACTTTTTTGCGAATCATCTTTGCAGTTTTTGTAGGTGCTTGCGCACCCTGTACCAATTTTAAAAAAGACGATCGATTGATTAAAGTGATAATAAATTATTCTACTGTAACAGTATATATCGTTTTATATAGGTAAGTGGGTCAATTAGTATTTTGAGTTGTAACAGAAAAAATAGGCATGACCTACATCCATATATAAACCTGACTAGGGTGTTACAGCAAATTGTCGACCACCGTGAAATTTTTTAAAGATCAGAAATATGGGTTAACTGAGGAATTGTAAGCATTTTATTTCGTCATACCAAATTTCAAAACTCAATATTTCAGCTCATTTGCTGTAACACCCTAAACCTGCCTAAACGTGAATTCAATTGTACAGTATGTCACGTTTTTTCTTTCTTTTTTCCAACTTGCATAACTTGCTATCCGCCATTAAGAACGATCAAGTTTGGCAAATACCTACGTCTTTTCCAGATTAAACCAATCAAACCGGTGGAATTCAGATTTATGCAAATTGAAAAAAAAAGGCATAAACGTGACATACTGTATTATATAAAAATTGAGCTAAAATTAACTATGAGAATAATTTTTTTTAACTAGGTTCAGTTAAGATTTTTGTTTTGACACATTCCCAAAATATTTTGGTCTCTGTGTTCCGAAACACGCTCGTGCAGGTGGGAGTTAACTCGAAATCGAATTTTGTAAAAATGTTTTTTCTTTTTATCTCGTGCCAGTCACAGAAAACAGCTGTTGAAATCAAAATGTTAATCGAAGACTACTGTGATATGCGTCCATAAGGACAGCTATGATTTTCATATTGTTTTCAAGGTTTTGATGCCATATTGACCTTATTTTCCTGAAAAGATGTGTTTATAATAAATTTTCAAAAAAATAAGCTATTTTATAAACTAAACTTTTTTTGGTTGTCTTAAAATTTTCGAAATGGAGCATATGATATCGATACGGGGGCTCCTGGTCCTTTTTTACTAGATTTTTAGCTAAAATTGTTATTTAATTCAGCTTTTGCTAACGACTAATCCGATTGAATCCTTAGATAGCTTAAACAGAGCACAATATCTGGTCAATATTCGAATTTAATTGCCCCCGTAATTGATATGCTGTATATCATTCTTTATCGTCTATATTGTTCTCATAGCGGCCAAAAATGAAATTAATGCCTTTTTGACCATACTGTATATTTAAAAAATGTCCTTATACAATTTTCATAACGCCAATAAGACCGCGAAATCCGCACTGAAGAACGAAATGCTAGACGAGCTGAAATTGCTGCCAAAAAAGCTCTTGTAATCGCAGAAAGATTGACAAATGACGCGAAGAAGCAAGCTGAAAAACGCGAACGTGCTGAAACTAGAGCAGAAATAACTAAAGAACGTGAATCGACCCGAGTTGAAAATCGAGAAAATCGTCGAATGGATATTGCCTCTTCAAAATTGGAAAGAGCTAGATTTTTGGCGGAAAAACGTATGTTAGAGGCACGAAAAATGCTCGAGGCACAGTTAGCGGCCTTGGAAAAAGTTAATCAGGCTGTTTTACTTTCAGAAACTGATCCATCTTCTATGCTCATGGATGCAGTAATTGCTGACGTAATTATCATGGAAAATGATGCATTTTTGGAAGAATTAGAATCTGAAGAAACTGCCGAAAATGAAACCGAAAATGCTGAAAGAAATCTCAGATTTTTCGGATTTACCAAAGAAATTGATAGATTTCCAAATTATTATGACGAGGAATTCGCAGGCACAAATGAAATGAATGTAAGGCAACAATGTCGAATTCCAGAAGAAACTGATGAAATTGTAGAATATGCCGAGGCTAAATTTGAAGCTTTACTTGAAAAAACCTTGAAAAATCAGAGAAACAAATTAAATGTTCGGTCAAATTTGAACAAAAGACTGCTGCAACGATATTCATCAGTTTTAAAGCTTTGGGTTTTTCATCTATATTTATAATATTTTAAGTATTAATTAAGCAGATTCAAACCAGCATAATAACACAGATAAGAGAATTGAAACAATCATTTTACACTCCATCAGGTTTATAAGGCCTAATGAAGGCCATTTTTCACAAATTTTGTGATCGTACGCGTTTATTGTGTAATAAAAAATTTCTTTATTTTATTTGAATGCTTTTGCGATAAAATTTGAGTCATTTTACGTAGTGTTTTGGGTGGTAAAAAAATTGTGCGTATCACGGGTAAATAGAATTGAGAAATTTCTGATTGTTTGAGAAAAAGTGAATTTCAAATTTCTCAGCATGTAAAATTTTAGTTGAAATATGACCAATAGATACACATATGTACTAAGTTTGCGTCCACTTAATAAATAGAATAATCAAAAATTATTTTATAGTTATCGAGTTTGTTATAATAACTCTAAAAGCCAAAACTTTTCTAGAGAAACTCAAACTAAGTATTTAGTAGTGATATTTAAACTATAATTCTAAAGATAGTTTGGCCGTCAAACAAAGTATATAACCTTATTTACATAAACCTAAGGATATAATACAATATACATTCAAACGTAGTTAATAACACAATATACGCATAAAAATAACCCAATCTAAGTTTATCTTGAACAAAAGACGCGTTCAGGCCTGTGGATCTGAACAAGAAGTCCGCTGTATTGATCTGTTAGCTGTTTTCAACGGAGAATATGTGCCCGATTTTGAAATGTTAATAGCCCACTCTACCGAACTCGTCCAATCAATTGAAAAATCTTGCCCAAATTATTTATTCTCAACATTCTACATGACTATGGATGGTCGAGCAGACAGAATCATATAAATATAACCCTTTTCGTATCTGCTCAATGACCTCTTGAAAAAGTTTGCATTGATTTCGAGATTTGAAAATATCTTTTTGTACATTTGCTTTATTTTACACGATGCTAAAACATTTCTATAATGCTAGCTGTAAATAATTTTTAATTATCGACAATATCAAGCTCAAAATGAATATTTTCAAAGAATTTTATTTATCGCTTATTCGCAAACTTTGGTTTTGTTAATAATAGAACTACTGAAAAATTAAATTTTTTACGATTAATTGACCTAAATTATATAATTATCCATATAATTTTATATGTACATTCAAATAATCAGAAATAACTGGCTTTAAAAGATTATGTAACACATTATTGTGTGAACAAAAAGTAGCGATAACACGCCACGGGCGTTTTTCCATATAATTTTTGTAAATTTTCGAAATTTGAAATATCACAGCTCCAAAAATATGTATAAAACATTTTGTAGTTTGAAAAATAAAAATTCACTGACCATGGAAATAAAAACGGTTTAGTTAACTTAAATACTATATTTTTGAAAAAATATAAATTTTTCATTGCTAGCCACAAAAATATTGCTTTGAAAATATCCACCAGATATAACAGTTTTAACTTGACGCAATACCTTATGCTATATACACAGCCCGCTTCATTTTAGTTTTTTCTTGCTAAAATTGAAGGATTAACTAGTTCCAAAGCTAAGATATCTAACACAAACGAAATTGAAAAAAATGTTTCAGAACAGACAAGAGCAAATTTCCGTATTTTTTTATATTGGGATATGAATTGTTGATAATATTTACAAATCTGTAAAATAAAAATAAATAAAATCATATAATTATTATCGTATTTATTTGCAGGAATAACTAAAACCAGGAACATAGCCATTCTGAAAACTGAGCTTTGAAATTTTTGCAGAACGTTAGGTCAATTGTTAGGGGTTGGAAATTGTGAGGATGTTTGGATGTTGTCAAGACAAATATTTAATACATTTTTTAGCAAATTAATAGTTTATTAAAATAGGGAAAAAATGCACTTTTCCGGGTCGTAATTAAACAGATGTTTTTAAATTTCGCCTTATATTCATAACTATTATTTTTGTTTATTCGCAATCTAATGGTGCAGATTTTTTCGATAATGATAGAACTTTATTTTCTACTATTGACTACAATTATAAGCCGAAGCATGTATAGTATTTCATCGTTCATTTTAAAAATTAAATAAAATGTGTTACAGTGCAAATAATAACTGGTTTTATGTAGTAATACTTAATCCTACGGTAGGATTCCTCCCTCAGAAAAGCATTATTATACACATTTAAATTAAATATCTTTACGACGTTTCGCTTTATTGCATTATCAAGTAGTTTAAATACACAGTGAATAAAACTCGTAAAGAACTTGATCTGAATCTGGAGAATTCCGAAAAACACAAATATGTTTGAAGTTTTAGAAGTGTGATTAATAAGCTAATTATGGAAGTCACCAATTTTTTTGGTATTAACTCCCATAGTGGCAATCTGGAGCCGTAGTGTCTTCTCGACTTTCGTTCTCAGGCGTTTTTAATCAAGCATATAACCGAAGATTCGTTATTACCATATATTTTTTCAATGATAATCATATTATTCAGCAAATTTTCCACAGTCTTATTTAAACAATTTGTGAAAAAAGTTTATAAAACGTCATCAAATGTGAATAAGAAAATTGAAAACTCTCTCATTTTCGCCGATTCTCACAAACAAGTGCATAATTAACCCGAATTGAAGGTTAATTTGACATTTTCAAATTAAAAATATTATACCGTCACCAATTTGAGAATTAAAGCTGCAAAAAAAATTGAATGTTCTAAAAAATTCTCTAGTGAAATTACTCTTAAATTTTTGTGCAATATTTATTTCTCGTGATAAGAAAGATTTATTGTCTTCTTTCTTTCGCCTACACATTCTTTTTTCATCAGTATTTCGGAAGTTTTGACTTCTAGAAATGCTCTATTAAAATCGGAGCGATACTGTAATGCGATAATAGTTTAAGAAATTCGTTACGATTCTTTTAAGAGATCTTCCACGTGATTTGAGTACTTTTGAAAAAAAGGCATAGTACAGTAATTTGAAAAAGTACTCGAATTGCGTCAAAAAAATTCCAGGGTCAACTTCGAACGTTTTTAAGACTTATTTCTCAGTACATCAAAGTCCGAATAAAATCACGTGACAAAATTATTCAAAAATTAGGTCTGAAATATATCATATATTAATTCTTATTTCTTGAAATATAAGATCACGTGACCTTTTTGAAAAATATTATTGTGTTCAAAACGTTTAAATCAGGTGTTTATTAGCTTTAGAATTTTTTCGGCGTGATTTGATTACTATTTGTGTACATGATATTGGAAGGTCACGTGATCGTTTTTTTCAAAAAAAATTTTTCAAAAATTGATTCAAGTAATTTTTAAAAAAAAAACAGTACTACTTTAACCAACCTTATTCCTTGAATATACGGTCACGTGATCATTTTGGTACTATAGTGTCATAGGAAAAAAGTATTTGAATTTTTTTCTGATCCCGCTCAAGGCTGTTTTTGTTGATTGAAATTTTTTTTGCAAAAAATAAGTAATTGTAATACAGAAAAAAAATTGTCATTCATACATGATTAAGGGTCCTAAATTGCGATTAAAGGCCATCTGGGAACGAAAGTCCAGATAGACACTACGGGAGTTAAGATTAAAAAAATCAATTTCCTATTTATAATTTGGCAAAGCGCTTGTGTTTATTCTGACAATTAAGATCAGGGTTCAAAATTCGTATGTAGCAGGCCTCAGAGTCAATATTATACACATGTTGAGAAATTGAAAACTTTAACCTCATTTTCAAAGCTTATAAAAATAATATAATAATGAAAGCCTCAAAAGAGGAATTCCATAAAAAAATGAGACGTACTTTTCACCAGCTTTCAGAGATTTCCTTGAATTATTGCGGGTTTTTTAAATTTCAAAAAGAGTAGAACTTGAAATTTTTTTCGATTTTTACATACAATCAACATAGTCTTCAGATAGAGTGTGGAAAATATCTCTCCTTTATGAATCACTTGATTCTAGAAGAAATTGAATTGAATAAAAGGTTTTGCGTGGTAACTTGCGCGCTTTTAATTGGCTGCTGACTTTAACGTTATCTCCCCCGCCTCACTTTGATGACGCATCTTTTGCCTCTAAAAACTGGAGCCCGCGAAGTGTACTGTATCATAATCTCAAATAAGTGTACTGTATTTGATGTGTTTTATCCACAAAAATAAAGCCATTTTAATCGATAATGTAGCTGGCTAAGCAAAAGTAAAGGAATGTTCCCTGACTGGTACAATTGTTTGGTGTAGATATTTGTACTTGTTACGGTAGCTTGTAAAATAATGTCAGGCCGTTTAATTAATCATCAGTGCGTTAGAACTTTAAATTTTGAATATCTGGATAACTCTCATTTCAGTACAAAATCGTGTAAAAAAATCGAAAGCATTTGTCGCGACGAAAAGTCAGGAGATGAGAGCAACTGCAAAGCACGCAGAGTATATGAATATTAGAAACATTATCTTATTTCAGTTTAGTTTATATGCAACTCATAAAGTTTGTTCATGTGGCCAGTTTTTGATCATAATTATGATGATACAGAGTTTTAACCGTTTTAACACGAAACCGTTCACAATTTTTGTTGATACTGCGTACACCCTTACAGACTGATTCTGTCTGAAGAGTTGCTTTCAATAAATTTGTATAATCAGATTCATAGAAGATTCAACCCTTATAGTCGCTGCATAACAATAAAAAAATTGAATTTTTTTTGCACAAATTCTTTTTTTGGCGGGGAAATTTTTAAGCAAGCTCTCACTTCTAAATTATGATGCGATAGATTAAGCATTTTGAAGTTCTCAGTATCGATGTTGTAAAATAAAAAAATTCGCGATCATTGATACTGACCGTGTGAGTTTCGAGTGACGTCGAGATCAAAAGTAATACGTTTATGGGGGTGTTGAACTCAGATTTGACAGGTTATCCTTTAAACGAACTAATGTTAATCTAGGATGTGCGGGCGGAGGGAGCGAATCCCAACACTCCTAAGACCCCTCTTAGCCAATCCTCAGCCCGCACATCCTAGATTAACATTAGTTCGTTAAAGGGATATACTTGTATCTTGGTAACTTAGAGCTTCTGAGGAAAACCGAAAATACTCATTTGTACAGTATGTGGTTTTAGTCTCACAATGACAACTTGATGTGAATATAATTCTCATGAATTGAAAGCAGCAACTATGCGGCATAGTCTATGCCCATTATATTTTTAAGCATCGGTGGTCTCCAGACACACGATAAATCTGCTTTGTAGTTAAATCAATTTATTTACAACTTTCTTTGTGCACACATTCTGATCACGTGTTTCGAATTTATTGATGCACACCGCCTCCAGAGCGGACAACTGATAACCTATTAGTCATTTTATGACATACTGTTTTCGAAGCGCAAATTGTACCGTAATTTGCCGGCAAGAAAATACCTTTTCGGTGTTTTTGTGCCATTCCCATTTTGACCATTTAGAGAAATAAACCTATTTAATAAATCCCTCGTTGTTATACTTTGAGTTACTCACGTTAAATATTATACGACCCTTAGGTCTGTATCAGTGGTACCAGAAGTGAAACTCAAACTATCACTTCGAGGATTTTTTTTATAAAAAAAAGAGAAAAGGAATCACGGTAATAAAAACTTATTTATTTATTTTTAGGTACATTAAAAAAAATAAAAAAAGCCTTGTGTTTAAGCAACCTAGGTATAAAAGCCTAGGGTCTGTCAGAGAACTANTTCGTTTTTAACGGTACAAAACGACTTTTGTGAAAAAAGTCCAATAAATGAGCTATCCGATATAGCCTTGAGTCAAAGAGACGACCATAAATTAGTTAAAATCATAAATTTTCAATAAAACGTTCAACAAACTGATAAATACCCTAGTTCAGACAAGTTACCGGTAAGTACACTGCTCTTGCAATTAAACTAAATTAACGAGATAGCTTTACGGACTGGGCGGTTTTTATTCTAGTACAGTTTTCCCAAGCAATTGGGAAAGTCACAGAATAAAATCCAACAGTCAAGGGCAGCCGGGAGATCCAATCGTCCAATTCTTGCTTTGACCTTGGTCTGGTCGGTAGCCACACTAAAACAGTTTGTAAAACATCCTGAAAGAAAAATAAAAAAAACAGTCAAGAAACCAGATATTAGGATAAATTTATATTTAGTTCAAATACAGAGATACTTTATCTCAAATCTTTAAAAATTAGCGTCACATAAACATTTATTTCTCCATTACATTTCCTTAAAACTTAGTCAATTTCGGTCAACAATTTTACGTACTTGAAGGTTGTTCGAGAGATTATGTAGGATGGCCCAGTTTTTATTTTCAATCACCCTTCGGAAATTTTCAATACTTCTGTTGGAGTTTAACACCAGAACTTTTTTGATAGCCCTCATCTCGTCGTCTATCGGATAGACTCTATCCTCGTATACTTGATTTTTTTAAACTAAAAATTTGGTTAAAAGTTTGGCAACGAGTTGAAAAACAACAATTAACATATTTCGAAAAAAATTAAAGACAACAATAGTATAACTACCTGGTCTATTTGTACATCGTTTTGCTCTTCAATAACCACTGCCATTTTTTCGAATGCTTGACATAACATATTTACAGAGTCTTCTTTTCCAGATAACAACATCTTAATTAAACCGGTATCGTCCACATTGTTCTTATCGAAATCACCATGCTTTGGAGTTTTGATGTCCTTTATTGTAAAAATTAAATCAATCAAAACTCAAAAATTCCGGTAAACGTTAATCATTTTTTTAACGCGTGTTGTGAATCGCCACAATAAGTTTAAGACATTTAAAAAAAGAGTTGGTTCGCGGTGGGTTTCGAACTCACCGTGAAGGGCATTAGAGAATACAATTAACCGGATACAAAAATTTAATATTTCTGATATGTCTAAAAACACACAGTAGGGTAAATTTTTTTTGGTGATTCAATACCTCAACAACATAATAATACATTGTTAACAAACTTTGGAAATCAAAATGTAAAAATAGATTCGACTTACAAAGCACTCAGGGCCTGAATCGCTCACTTTTTAAAAGCTGTGGTCCTCATTTGATTTGTTTAGTTCATCAGGTAAATTACTCGTTGCTACAGTAAAATAACTGTAATCAAACGAATCTTCTGGGGGTGTAGCATAAGGCCCTGAGCTTTCACCCTTCACTTCTCCGGAAGAAATCATTACACATGCGACTGGTATGACTCCCCTACGACTCCATTTTTAGTTAATTCTCTTTGTGCGTTAACTGCTTCATCACGCTGGCGTTTTTTGCCCTGAATGTAGTAAGTTTTTTGGTATCACAAAGGTTTGAAATAATCAAATAACATATAATGAGTTGACATAACTAAACTACGAATCACACAAAAACCGTAAACCATTATTTATGATGTTAAAACATTCATAGCAAAATTTTTTGAAAGTTAAACAAACACGGAACAAGAAAAGGTTAGTCTAGGCACATTGGTGTTTTTTGAAGTTTATTTGCTATCTCTCAGGATAGAATTCACAAAATTTTGCAGGAAGGATTTCCTCCCAACTCACAGAATCTATCCCTACACGTTAAAAATTCGGACCAGAAAAATAAAAAAATTTTATAAAGTTTTAAAATTCAAACGCAGATCTTGAGTGAATTTTTTTTGGAAAAATATTAGCTGAAAACAAACAAAAGTCTGGAGGCATCCGGAGTGGAGTGTTGTGTTTCTATGTTATATTTTGTACCTTTGGAAAAGGGATCCTCGGACGGTCTGCAAATCTCATACACTATTTATTTAAAAAAAACTCAAAGCTGTTTACCTTTAACGTTTTCGCATCATCAGAGGGTCCAACTAGGCAAGTTATCTCACTAAAAAGTTTCAATTTACAAATTTGCCACAGTCAACAAGATTTTTTCATTTAATTAAAGCCAGAAAGTTAAAAAGTTCTTACTTTTTAACACCCAACTCTACAGATGGATCTATCCACTTAAGCATGTGCACCACCATAGTATTGGCACCAGCAGCATATTTCAGAATAGTCTTTGCCAAGCTCAGTTGTCCCTAGGATTTAAGTATGTTTAACAAATTTATTAAACTAGTTTGAGTAATAAGGCTGACTTCTAGATGAGGTGAAGAATGAAAACAAAAAAGGTTTTCCGAAAATTTTTGAATGAACGCGCAGGTTGAAAAATCAAAAAAAATTTTCACAAAATTAGTATCCTTACCAAAAAACCACGCATAACAATAAAAAAAATTTTTTTGGATTTCCAACACAACAACCAAAAGTCTCATTTCAACTCTTTTTGTTTGTTAACAACATTAAATGTAAGACTCAAGTTCTCATGTATGCGGATTATGGTTTGGGGGCCCCTAATGGAAAGCTTTGGGTTGGGGGTCGTGGCCGGATTTGGTCACCCCGGGTCCTGGTAAAAATTTATGTTAAATCGAAACATCTGTATATAGATTGGATGTGGATTTTACAGCTTAGGCACCTAGAGCAACGAAGCTTTGAGGAAGTTAGCAAAATTTGTATAATGTAAAGTGAGGCGGATTTTTTTAGGGTTTTGAGTGTTCAGGTAGAATCTGGGGTGACCTTTATCTGGCTTTTGGTGTCCGGCTTTTTGCTGGAAATGGGGGTGCTTAGGCGGTTTTTCATATGCCGTGAATTTGAGGTAAATTGAGTTACAATTTAACTAAAACAAAACAAATCCAGGAAGATCTAATTATTTACCTTGGTGGTTAACATTTCTTGAACAGTCAACTCGCTCTGATCGGCATAAATTTAATTGGAAAAATAAAAAGGTACAATGGGTTGAAAAGCATCCAAATCTTGAGCCAAATTTGGAGCATTTGGATGCAACCGTATATGTTTTAGCATATCCGTATTGATATTTGCGCGTTCTTCAAAATTTACAATTTTCTTTAGAATGGAATTTTCATCCACCAATTTTCGTAACATACCGGGTTGATGATTATTCAGATAGGGGATGTCAGCGTTTTCTATTAAAACATAAGTTTAAGGGTCATTTAAATTCGGAGGACAAAGTTTTTATTCAAAAATTTGCGGCACCAAGACACATCAACGCAAGGTCAACAAAAGTTTAAACAGCTTTACTTACTTAGGATGCTTCCTTTCAAATTTATTTGTATTGAGGCAGCAACTTTGTGTCATTCTCGTTCAAACACAGGCTTCAGATAAGGGGAATCGCTTATTTCTCCTTCCAGATTAATGAGTTTGATAAATCAGATTTGATAAATCAGATAAATCTGCGTCTATAAAAACAACAAATATTAGTCATTAACAAATGGGCACCTTGCCAGGCTTCCTATGAGAAATTTTTTAAATTAACTTATTTCTTAAAAGTTGACACTCTGTTAAAAGCCGACAATTTAGAAATCTACGTATATAATCTGAGCTTTGACGAAAAATTTGAGCATTTTTCTTAAGCGGAAATCTTATGCATTTTTTGGAAGATATATTGGTTTTGGATTGAAACTGAACACGATTAATGGTATCTTATAAAGGTTTGAACCTAACAAATGTGCGAGCTTACTCATCCAGTAGGTTTATCAACAAATCATTCATTTACTTTGTTTTGTATGAATGGATCGGTGTGCGTAGAGAGTAACAAATTTGGGAAAATAAGGGGACAATTGAAAAAAAGTTGACAATTTTGAAAAAGATGACAATTATAAAAAGTTGACAATCTTGAAAAAGTTGGCAGCTCGGATTTGATCAGATCTGCCAGATATAATTAATAATATCGTAAAACAATAACCACATTATACTTACACAGTTTAGTGGCATATCTCGGTTTGGGAATTTTGGGTGCGCCCTGTCATTACTGGCGAGTGAATTCTTCCTCTTGTGTGTTTTTTTCCGATTTTCTGACCTAAAAAAAAAAGTTACAATTTAATCAACCTTTTTTTTCACCCTGATAATACCGTCTTGGTTACCGCGGTTTCAGACGTTCATCAACGGGTCTGACAACCAAAAACAAATTTTTTTTCGATTCACACGTTTCAACTTCAGGTCTCAAAAGTATATATATTACAGAATTTGGTTTCAAGGTGATCACAATTTCAAAAAACAACTTTAGCTGCTCAATGATGCTAATAGTTTGATAAGTTTCTAGAGGTTTTTAAACCCTTTTTAAACTTTTTTAATGATTTCTGGGGCAGTCTGTGTAATATAATGGTGGTGGAGGATCAAATTGCAAATATTAGGAAATTTTACGGATAGGGTTGTTTTGGTTAAAATCATAATAAAGGCAGACAACTTACTGATTTGAATATCCTGGAATTTGAATTGATTCCATATTGTAACCAGTACCATCTGCCTTTCCGGCAATAACATAATCATGCACCTGCATAGGAATAGCCACATTAGGCACTTGCACACTCATAAGTTGTTCAAGCCGTTTTTCTATTTGAGCTGTTTTTTCATCTTTAATACGATCCCTCTCTTCCATATCTAGAATTTTTGAGCCAAATCGAAATAGTTAGGATCATCAGCAAAAGATTGTGGAACTTCACTTCGGCGTCGTTCTAGAAAGCAAAACTTTAACAATTGCCGTGGCTCTATGAATAATTATCTCAAAGTCTGTATATAGTGTTTGTACGAATAATTTAATCTCCACAAAATAGTAGTCTTGGTTCATAATTATTTTTGTACATAACACGCGTATGATGGCGTAATTTGTGAAATTTGTGAAATGAGCTTCAACGCCCAGAAGCAAGAGAAAAGAAAACATTTTTTATTGGCCGGACATCTCCAGTCCGAAATTCTAGAGTTTCGCGATTTCGGAAAAGTTTTTAAAAAAAAGTGAGGTTTTTTCTTGCTACGAAACAGCTTAAAATAACTTTGCCCCTTCCCCACGTTCGTTTAAACAAAAAAAAATTTTTCAAAATACTCAACTAAAGCGTTCGGGTCGCAATGCGTCAAGGCAGATGTTTATGCTTGAACCTGGTTAAAATAAAATCTATACCTGAATTTTGAGGATAAACATTTTCTGAATCATTTGACACCGTTTTCGATCATGAACGATAAACCTCATCACGATTGGATACGGCCTTTGTGCTCAGGTTCAGCGATCCAGTACCACCGATGTATGGATTTTCCATCACCACCTTCAAGGATTGAGTTCGCATTTTTTTTATTTGCCTAATTGCTTCCACTTGAGTTGACGAAATAAGGGGCTAACAGTTGAGTGGAAAAATTTTAAAAAAGTTTTCTTTTGTTAACCAAAAATTGAAACCGGTCAGACACATTTACCACTCCGATTGACCAACAGTTAAAAAACGCAAAATTGTTGGTTTTGACAAAATTTACATCACCAACAATTAATTAAGATATAATTGATTTTTGACAGAATTTGGTCTTAAGGGGTTACACTGCTTCGATATATTTCTCGGTGGACTATACTGAAAACTAACGGTTCAAGAGAAAAACCGAAGTATGCTATTCACAGTTCACGTAACGATAGTATATAAATTTTTTCATCGAGAGAGCCAAAAGATTAAAAGATTTTGGAGAGCCAAATAACCTACGATTTAATAATTTCAGACTTCAAAGTCTACCTCCTGGGATAAGTTAGCAGGGTGGCTCAAATTTTTTATCAAGTGTTCCTCAGAAAGTTTTAAATAGAAGATCGAGAGCTTTTTTGCAAAATCGAGCTAGAACTCGAAACATGAAATTTTTTTTTGGTCGTTTTCCGAAAAATTGCCTAAAAAATTGCTTTGATTATATCGAAAGTAGACCCGATAGAGAGCCGGTTAGGCACGAATGTGAAAGTTGGCTTACGTTAAGGCGAGGTTTTGAAGTTTTAGTGGTAAAATTTGTGCAAGCGTTATTTTTAACTTCATCTTTCAAAAATACTTAGAAAATTTTAAGAAAGTGAAAAATTTCGAGGAGGAGTTTTTTTTGAAGATTGGGTTCTTGTACACTTAATTATCACCCGATATCGATTTGGAGCATTTGAAGCCTATAGGGCCTTTATTAAGTCGGAGTCGCATACCCCCTTAAGGGGGTGTGCGACTCCGATTTGATATTTCTCGGTGAAATGTGCTAAAAACTGACAGTTCAGGAGAAGGACCGAAAATGCTGATTTGGAGATCTATCCTTAATCTTGGGAAAAAGTACATTAGAATTTATTTTTGATCGTCACACTAATGAGTGTAGTGTCTTAACGAGGTGACATTTTTCAGAATTTCAAAATCTATCTCCTCCCAGATGGTATATCAAATTGAGCTCAAATTCTCACAGGTCACGTAACGATAGCATATTAATTTTTCATAGAAAATTTTTTATTGATCTGGCAACAGAACAACTCTAGAACGCCAAATGACCGACTATTTTTCACAATTTCAGATTTAAAAAATTTTAACTCCTCCGAGGTAAGTAGGCAAAATAGCTCAAATTTGTATCAAGAATTCCTTGGAAACTTTAAAAAAAAGACGATCGAGAGCTATCTGCAATATCGAACTAGAACTCGAAATACGATTTTTTTGTCGTTTTTCCGAGGATTTCCGAAAGGGAATATTGCTTCGATCTTTTCGAAAGTTGGCTCATAAGAAAGCCAGTGAAACATTTTGAGAAAGTTGGCTTGCGTTAAGTCGGTAATTTGTAGTTTGGTGGTCAAGTTTGAGCAAACTTTATTTTTTTAATTTTTTTCATATTTTTAAAAAAATTACTTGGAAAGAAGAATCAAGGAAATGCAAAATTTCGAGATTTTGTTTTTTTTGGTTGTTTGGTTCTTGGTATACTTAATTGTCACCCGTTTCAATTTCAAGCAGGTCTAACGCCTCTAAGGCTGTATTTAATCAGGGTCACATGGCCCCTTAAGGGAGTACTGGTCGCATTTAAAGACTCGGACAGGAAATTTTCCAGTCGGACATGAATTTTCCAGATAGTTAAAATGTTTTTTCTGAAAATAATGGACAAAAATAAGTTGATCAGAATGTCTTTTTATATTCATTTGTCATAAAAAAAGTATTTTCATCGCGATTTGAACATATTCAGTGTGATTTTTCAAATTTTTGAAATTTCTGAGAAATTGAATCGGTTCTCAAAAAGACAGATACAAAAAAATGCAAATTGTCGAACTAGAGGCCTTGCCGCGTACCTCAAGGATGTATACATACAGTTTTTAGTTTCTGCCGTCAAAATCAGGGAGAGTATATTTCCCTAGGCACTCAAAATAAGGCCAAAAAACAGTTTTTTGCTCATTGCACGCCGGATGAAAATTTTTTGAGTAAAACTCGAACTTGGGGTCTGCCCACGTTTCCTGTGGTCAATACAAGCTCTAAAAGTATTCTCTATCTTCAAAACTCACGGAGGAGTAGGCTTTTGAAGTGAAAATAGTCCTGATTGGTCTAATAAACTTTACTGAAAATCAAAACATTATTTATTTATCAACTTACTGTGCATTTATTATTTCGAATTTAAGCTTATCTTAAATTGGCCTCATTAAGTCTTCAGCCAAGCAATAAACTACTTTTGACGCTGGTATAACCAGTTGCTCAAACAGTCACATAAAAGCCCTCGCTATCGACGATAACTCGGCTTTCAAAATATAATCCACCTAGTTACCATGTTCAATCGAAAAAAATCACCTTCACAGCATGTTGCCATTTCGGGAGTAAAATAACACATACTGAAGATCCTTGATGTTGAGAAAAAGTACATCACAAATTGTTTTTGACAACATTAGTTACGGAATCATATCAAAATGACTTTTTCAAAGCTGCAAAATCAATCTTCTCCTATGCAGCACAGGCCATGCTACATAGCTGCTATGTTGTATAGGCTATACGTAGGGTTTCCACCATTAATTTGGACTTATAGAAATAATGGGTAGATTGTCCCGAAACGTCTTGGGGGTGAATAATATATTGCAAAATGGAAAAAAAAATTATGAAAAATTTTTTTGGTAGTCACGTGATCAAAATATAGCGATTTTTCGTTTTTTCGGTATTTAATTAATATAAAACAGATGCCAAATCGGTAGTTTTTGGGTCAACGTCACTTATGAATGAAATTAACACACATTTTGGGAAAAAAATAAAAATTTTCGAAATTATGATTTTTTGGCTCCCAAACCTCGATTTTTCGAGAAAAAAAACGTCAAAGTAAGAAATAGCCTAAATAATTTTAAGAGAACATTTTTAAACAGAAAAAAAACATTTATGAAAAATTTTGCTCGGGTAAAATGGCATTTTTAAGTTTAAATTGTCGATTTGAGTACCCTCCCTAACCGTCCAAGGTGGCTTATTATGTTTAACTGAAAGCTTGAAAAATTTTGTATCGATTAAGACAATAAAATTTTGGTGCAAACTTCTGCAGCTTACAGTTTTTAGGTTATCACCTTTTCCGTCGACGCATTTTTCATCAAAATGACCAACAATTTTTATCAAAATTCAACGAAACAATTTTTTTTCGAAATTTATCCAATTTTTTTTTGTTATAAGTAGCTTAACGTTTTTTAACGCGATATTTTTAATTTCAAAATTAAATAGGACATAAATTGATTACGCGACTTTCTGGTCGTTATTTACTAGATTTTCGGCCAAAATTTTGAAATAATTCGGCTTTTAAAACCAACTTATCCGATTACATTCTTAGATAGCTCAAACTGAGCCCAAATATCTTTTTGTTTATAAAAACAAAAAAATTGGTCTCTCGGACCAACTTATTTTATCTTTTATTCTAAGATTTCTGAATTTTTTTATTCATTGGTTTTTCTTGAAAAAAAGGGAAGCAATGGTCGGATTCGGACCAATTTTTGTATTTTTTTATTCCCAAGATATTTGAGCTCAGTTTGAGCTATCTAAGAATGTAATCAGATGAGTTGTTTTCAAAAGCCGAATTATTTAAAAATTTTGGCCAAAAATCTAGTAAATAACGACCAGGAAGTCGCGCAATCGATATAGATATACCGTAAAATGGTTGAAAAAGCCGCAAGCGGTGTTTTTCATGCTCAATTTTTGACCACTAAGTGGCTTAAAATAAAATTTCATGGTCGGATTCCGTTTTTTTGAGGAGGGTTGACCCTATGAAATTATTGCCGACGCTCCTAGTTTGGCAGGTCGGGCTCCCGAGTATGACCCTACGAGCTTTGCGATACAAGGGTGTTACAGGTTTTAAGCCATTGGAATTCTACGATATTTATAGAAAAATGAAAAAATAAAATTTGTTTAGAATTCTTTAGAGACCAAGAAATTTTTTTCGAAATTTTTCAAAAATCTGGGTTTCTCATTGGTCGAAAATCGATTTGACCAAACTGAGAAACAATGGTTTCGAGAGCGTTCTTCTCGATCTCTGGATTTCGATAAACTATATCCCTTATTCACACTTTTGGTAATATCCCGGCCCTACTACTTAAAAAAATACTACGTTTCCTAATCACGGCCGGGATATCAACAAAAGTGTGAATAGGGGATATAATTATGTTTTAGGTCAACTATTTTTAGAGATATCGGCATTTAAAATTTCAAAAAATGCCATTTTTGAGAAATTTACGACTTTTTTGCATAATTTGTGAAAAATCGGCTTGTGGAAATTGTGCGACTATGACTTAAAGATAGCTCTCGTAAAGGCGCACCCATTTCATTTGAGAAATGAAAAAATATGGGACAAGGTCGATATCCCTCAAGCAAATATCAGAATTTTGAAGTCATTTTTAGCTATTTTTATATTCTTTATTGACATATCTCTAAGAATATACCATCAATCGTCAAAAATTAATAATATTAGGTATCACTGCAGCAAGACTAAAATTATAAGCATAAATCGTCAATTTTCAAAGAAAATTCAAATTTTTAAAATCCTGGCTTTTCATTGATCGAATATGATTTTTGGGGACTGTACTCTTGCCTGTGATGAGTTCAAATGAGTTCAATAATAATCTGTCGTACTTCTTGACCTAGAATTTAAAATTGACCGCCAAACTCGGTTTGAGTTAAAGCTGATTTTTTATGGATCAAGCTGTTCCAAGCTGATTTTTGATAAAATCTGTGTTATTTAAAAGTTACCAGGTGATAATCCTGGTGTTTACCTATGAAGTACAAGCTCTTTGTATTTAATTGATGACTTTGAATCGGTAATTGCTTTAATCTGCATATAAAATCCAACGCAGACTTTTGTGAGATTTATTAATTACTCACATATGGCGGATATGATATGTTTTTTCCGGACGAATCTCATGAAATTTGTAAATAGATAAATGAAATTGGAATAAGAAATTGAATGAAACAATTGTAGTTTATTTCTTTCTTAATAAATTTTAATCTAATATTTTAATTTATGAATTTACAAAATTAATTAAATAATTTTCATCTATAAATTAACAAGATTAATTTTATCT
>SCLH01001238.1:127015-138282 GCA_004367855.1 Oikopleura vanhoeffeni
TGAATATAATATATGCAAAATTGGAAAAAAAAATTTTTTATTAATGAAAAATTTTTTTGTGTAGTCACGTGACAAAAAATATAGCGATTTTTCGTTTTTTCGGTATTTTAATTATATAAAACAGATGCCAATCGGTAGTTTTTGGGTCAACGTCATTATGATGAAATTAACACACTTTTGGGAAAAAAATAAAAAATTTTCGAAAATTATGATTTTTGGCTCCCAAACCTCGATTTTTCCGATGAAAAAAACGTCAAAGAAGAAATGAAGCCTAAATAATTTAAGAGAAACATTTTAAACAAAAAAAACATTCTATGAAAAATTTTGCTCGGGTAAACATTGCATTTTTAAGTCTTAAATTGTCGATTTGAGTTACCCTCCCTACCGTCCAAGGTGGCTTAATTATGTTTAACTGAAGCTTTGAAAAATATTGTATCGTGTAAGACAATAAAATTTTGGTGCAAATTCTGCAGCTTACAGTTTTTAGGTTATCACCTTTCCGTCGACGCATTTTTTCATCAAAATGACCAACAATTTTTATCAAAATTCAACTGCGAAACAATTTTTTCGAAATTTATCCATATTTTTTTTGTTATAGTAGCTACACGTTTTAACCTGCGATATTATTTATTCAAAATAATATAGGACATAATTGATTACGCGACTTTCGGTTCTCGTATTTACTAGATTATTCGGCCAAAATTTTTGAAATAATTCGGCTTTTAAAACCAACTTATCCAGATTACAATTCTTAGATAGCTCAAACTGGCCCCAAATATCTTTTTGTTTATAAAAACAAAAAATTGGTCTCTCGGACACTTATTTATCTTTTTTTAAGAATTCTGAATTTTTTTATTCATTGGTTTTTCTTTGAAAAAAAGGGAAGAAAACAAATGGTCGGATTCGACCAATTTTTGTATTATTTTTTTTCCAAGATAATTTGAGCTCAGTTTGAGCTATCTAAGAATGTAATTCAGATGAGTTGTTCTTCAAAAGCCGAATTATTTAAAAATTTGGCCAAAAATCTAGTAAATAACGAACCAGAAAGTCGCGCAATCGATTATAGATATACCGTAAAATGGTTGAAAAAGCCGCAAGCGGTGTTTTTTCATTGCTCAATTTTTGACCACTAAGTGGCTTAACAATAACAATTTCATGGTCCGGATGTCCGTTTTTTTGAGGAGGGTTGACCCTATGAAATTATGCCGACAGTTGGCAGGTCGGGCTCCCCGGTATGGACCCTACGACTTGGGCGATACAAGGGTGTTACAGGGTTTTTAAGCCATTGGAATTCTACGATATTTATAGAAAAATGAAAAAATAAAAATTTGTTTAGAATTCTTTAGAGACCAAGAAATTTTTTTTCGAAATTTTTTCAAAATCTGGGTTTCTCAATTGTCGAAAATCGATTTGACCAAACTGAGAACAATGTTTCGAGAGCGTTCTTTCTCGATCTCTGGATTTCGATAAACTATATCCCTTATTCACACTTTGTTAATATCCCGGCCCTACTACTTAAAAAATAACTACGTTTCCTAATCACGGCGCGATATCAACAAAAGTGTGAATAGGGGATATTAATTATGTTTTAGGTCAACTATTTTTAGAGATATCGGCATTAAATTTCAAAAAATGCCATTTTTGAGAAATTTACGACTTTTTTGCATAATTTGTGAAAAATCGGCTTGTGGAAATTGTGCGACTATGACTTAAAGATAGCTCTCGTAAAGGCGCACCCATTTCATTTGAGAAATGAAAAAAATATGGACAAGGTCGATATCCTCAAGCAAAATATCAGAATTTGAGTATTTTTAGCTATTTTTATATCTTTATGGCATATCTCTAAGAATATACCATCAATCGTCAAAAATTAATAATATTAGGTATCACTGCAGCAAGACTAAATTATAAGCATAAATCGTCAATTTTTCAAAAGAAAATTCAAATTTTTTAAAATCCTGGCTTTCATTTTGATCGAATATGTGATTTTTGGGGACTGTACTCTTGCCTTGTGATTGGTTCAAATGAGTTCAATAATAATCTGTCGTTACTTCTTGACCTAGAATTTAAAATTGACGCGCCAAACTCGTTTGGAGTTAAAGCTGATTTTTTATGGATCAAGCTGTTCCAACTGATTTTTGATAATCTGTGTTATTTAAAAAGTTACCAGTGAAAGCCTGTGTTTACCTATGAAGTACAAGCTCTTTGTATTTAATTATGACTTTGAATCGGCAATTGCTTTAATCTGCATTAAAATCGACGCAGACTTTTGTGGAGATTTTAATTATTCACATATGGCGGATATGATATGTTTTCCGGAGAATTCTCATAGAATTTTTTATTTTTAATAGATAAATGAAATTGAATAAGAAATTGAATGAAACAATTGCTAGTTTATTTTTTTCTTTAATAAATTTTAATCTATATTTTTAATTTATTAATTTACAAAAAATTAATTAAATAATTTTCATATATAAAATTAATTGTGTTTATTTAATTTCTTAATTAAATTAATGTAATTTTTAATTTATTAATTTACACAAATTAGATTGTTTTTCATCAAATTTTACATCAATTGTGTTATTTATTTATTTAAAAAAATAATTTTAATTATAAATTTACGGAATTAATTTTATTTTATTTAAAATTAATTTAGTTTATTTTTTCCTTAATTAATTTTTAATCTAATATTTTAATTTATAATTTACAAATATATAATTGTTTTTCATTAAATTTCAACATCAATTGTGTTTTATTTATTTTAATAAAAAATTTATTTCTAAACTATTAATTTACAAGATTAATTTTAAAATTAAATGTAGTTAATTAATTTTCTTAATAATTTTAATCTTATATTTTAATTATTTTATTACAAAATTATTGTTTTTCATTAAATTTCAACATCAATTGTGTTTTTTTATTTTTAAAAATTAATTTCATCTATTAATTTACAGATTATTTTATTTAATTTTAAATTAAATGTAGTTTATTTATTTTCTTAATTAATTTGAATCTATTAATTTACAATCCATTGTATTTTATTTAATTTTCATAATCAATTGTATTTTATTATTTACAAATAAATTGAATCTTTTTTTTTTAAAATTAATTTTTATTTATTAAATAACAAATAAATTGTTTTTCATTAAATTTCGAAATAAATTGTGTTTTATAATTTTAAAAATCAATTGTTATCTATTAATTTACAAGATTAATTTTATTTAATTTCAAAATTAATTGTAGTTTATTAATTTCTCAATTAATTTTTAAAATACTATCATTAAAAATTCAATATGATTTTTTATTTATTTTTTAATTATCTAACTTTATTAATTAATTTCATTGTAATAATTAATTTTAGACATTCAATTTCTATGATTTTCTATAAAATCTATATTGTGTTTATATTATAAAAATTTTACGATTTAAAATGCTATTTTCGTACAGAATATTGATTTTATGGATTTGGCCTATAATAAAAGATCCTGCCTAGTATCATTTTTATCTTGAGCGTCATCACTTTTGAGCCAGTGTCAATCATAATACCCGATTGTCGATCAATCAGAATCCCGCGATTTGATTGCCCTTTATCAAATTTGATGACGCTCAAGATAAAAATGACACTAGGCAGGATCTTCGATATAAAAGAAATGATCTTCATCCCCGAAATAACCCAGCAGTGAGCTCAAATAAAAAAACTAAGAAGGTCGAGAATAACCTGTAACAGCCTATGCGATATATCCAATTAAGCTAGAATTTTTACAGAACATGTAGCGGTAGCATTTCAATTTTTTGAACCAAGCTTTTTGGATTCCACAACTGAACAATTCTAGAACGGCAAATAAGTGTCGTTATTATAATATTAGATTTTGAAAGCTATTTTGCAAAATGGCTCAAATTTTTACATGTATTTCTCGGAACATTTCCAAGTGATTGAAACGAGCTTATTCGAAATTTCCGGCTGTGATTCGAAGAATAAACTTCCCGAAGTCACGTTAATAAATTTCCGAAACAAAATGAGCTTGATTTTTTGAAAGTACAAGTATATGAATCAAATAGATTCGAAGGCATAGAATTCAAGTGTTCTCTGATTAGTTCAAATGGCTGAATTCAGAGCTTTGATTCCTGCTCAAATAAAAGCCATTAAAACACCGATTAGAAAGTTTGTTTACCTCAAGATGATAATTTGAAGTTTCAGTGGTTTAATTAAAGCGAACGTTATTTTTAACTTTACCTTAAAAAATGGATAAAGATCGAAAAATGCAAAAATTTCTAAAAAAAATTATCTGATTTCGCAGAAAAAATCCCATATAAAAAAAACAGATAGAGAATAAAATAAGCATAAGTCCAGAACTGAAAATTTTTGGAATTTGAACGACTTTGATATTTCCTTCTTATTTGTGATAAAGACGCAGAGTGGTTTATTTGCAATAATTTNTTTTAATGCCAAAAGTTAGCCATTATTTGTCAACGTTTCAAAAAATTTCGAGCGACATCTCGGTATCATTAAAGTGATAAAATACACCGAAGGTCAAGTATGAAGACAGCCCGAAACAGTAATGACGTTACATCAATGACGTAACTTCCCAAAAATATCTGAAATCGTAGTAATTATTTGAAAATTATGGCAAAAGGCTGTCTCTGAATGATTGAAACGGCTAGAAAACGAAACTATAGTCAAAATGCAAAATGCTAAAGTTTTTATGTACTTTGATGATTTATGTACAATTTATAAGGTGAGTTCCTGATAGAGCAAAAAACAACCAAAATTGTTCAGTTTTTACGGTTAGTAGTCAAATGCAAGCAAATGGTTCTCGATATTTCTTTTAGTTTTTCAAAAGCAGCATTAAATATTTCTTTGCAAAAACAAATAAAAACTTAAAATAATTGCATCATGAACAATTTTTCTTGGCGCATACTTAGGTCACGGAGCTCTTACAGTTCTAAAACTTTACTCGTACTGAACTTCTAAAATTATACTTTAACTGTACTTTAACTGTTCTTATAAGTAAATGAAAAATTATAAAACACAGCTATAGGGTGGAGATAAATGTTAGGAATTTATGACGAAAAGCTGGAACGCGAGATGAAATCGAAAACTTGTCAAAATACAGTTTCCAGCTGAATGCAAAAAAACTGTTTCTCACTGATATTTGTTTTGCAAATTGAGTCGGCGTAATTTCTCAGTAGTAATTCTCGAATGATTTGATTAAGTCAATTTAATTAATTCAATTTCCAAATCACTCGATACCTGGTTCTGCGAAATAACTCCCACTCAATTTGCAAAATAAATAGCAGTCTCAAGTTGATACTGATCATTCTCATACGGATTACAGGCCATCAAGGGGACAGACTATCCATTAAGAGGACAGAATAGAGGACAGACCATGAATATTTAAAAAAAATTGAATCTAAGAATTTGATCGGTTGATCCCTTCCAAATCTGACCGATTGAATCGGCTTATTCTGCAATTCAATGATTTGATTGGGTGCTATCATCCGGGCGTTTAGAAACCGATGGTTCAATCGCAAACAATCTTTATTTGCATAGCGCGGCGATTTTACCGCCCAGCCGAAAAATGACCATCGGTTTCTAAGTTTCCCCTATCATCCCGCATTGTTTGTATCATTCAAATATTCAGGATCTGTCGTCTGAGGGTCTGTAATCCCTATAGCTTTTTTGTTTCAGCTTAAAAATATCTACAAGATAGCTTAAAAAAATCGATACCCATTTTTGACTTTTGAAATTCCTTATTTTAAATCGTCTTTCGATAATCAAACTTAATAATTCATTTTTTCTTACATATATTCTTGTATATTCATTGAGAGAAGAGAAAGTTTACAAGATAAAAATAAAATTTTCGGTCTTGCAAGGTAAAATTTAGAGTTTGTTCAGGAGAAAGGTCGATAAGAAGCTCAAAAACCGATATTTCATGAAAAACACGACCCTTAAGGGAATACTGGTCGCATTTAAAGACTCGGACATGAAATTTTCCAGATTAGTTTGAAAATGTTTTTTTCTGAAAATATGGACAAAAATAAGTTGATCAGATGTCTTTTTATTTTCATTTGTCATAAAAAAAGTATTTTCATCGCGATTTGAACATATTCAGTGTGATTTTTTTCAAATTTTGGAAATTTCTGAGAATTTGAATCGCGGTTTCCAAAAAGACGAGATACAAAAATGCAAATTGTCGAACTAGGGGCTTTGCGCGTATCCTCAAGGATTGTATACATACCAGTTTCAGGTTTCTGCCGTCAAAATCCACGGAGGAGTAGTATTTTTCCCGAGGCACTCAAAATAAGGCCAAAAAACAGTTTTTTGCTCATTTAAGCGCNTCGTTCCTGATTGGTCGGCCAATCAGAGGCCTTCGATTTGTTTTGTGAAAGCAAGATTAATGTTCAATTATCCCTTAACTGAAATACATATGTTCGTGCTGTTTCTAGTACTTCATTGAGGCGACGCTGAAAACCCTGTTTTTGGCCTTAAAATGCGACCAGTACTCCCTTAAATTCGATTTGTGGCCGATTCGGACATTTTTGGGGAAAAAAAAGTGTACCACATTTTGCGGAAGCTTTTTTCACCCTATAATTGATATCCAAATATCTATTTAAATTAAGGCGATTTTCGCGAAAATCTGTAGGAATTATCCCTAGTTATGATCAACTTTTAAATAAATTTTTTGACGTCAAGACTTTAAATTTCAAATTAATTTTTGTTGACTCTTGCCCTGCCTAAAATAATCGTTTAATTTTAACGAAGAAATGATCTGATAAATTCAACAGATTTTTCGAGTTCGCGCATTTTTTTTATAAGGACAGTCAACCTTTCTACGTAGGTCCATTTTTTGCATTTTCTTTCAAGAAATAAGTGAAGTTATTGAATGCAGTTTACGCGTTCCTGATATTTTTTTCTTGTTCATTTTGAAAAATGAAGATTGGGTGATTCAAACTTGCTGAAACTAGAAAAATTTTATTTCAACATTGTCAAATTTTTGTTTCATCAGAAATCATTTTTATAGAAACGTCTATGTTCAACGTCATGAAAAAGACGTTTTGTGGTTTTTGAAGCCAAATATCTAGAATACTCTATAATAAGGAACCCAATTGGTTGACGTTTATATCTCGAACGTGTTTGACATTCTCGTTGGTAGTATTTAGGATTTCTAAGATTAATTTTATCATCTACACCAAAGTATCATATGGCCAATTTAAACGTGGTTATTAGGCTGTTCCCAGTTTATCAGCAAAGTGGTAATTTAACGTAAAAATATCAGGAAAATGCTCGTCGTTTAATTTGATACTATGCTTATATAATGGTTTCAAAAAATGGGTTCGATTGCAAATTTTAATCGTACTGATTATCAAAAAATCACAATATAAAATCAGGTTCAAGACGCTGGCTTGAAGTTCCGCTGGTGGCGGTCGTGTCAATTTATCTTCAGCAAAAATGTGACATACTGGAAATAATTTTTTTCTGTTAGTAACTTGAAATTTTTTGAATTTGACACAAAACAAAGATTATAATGTCAAGAAATTACTACATTCTCGTAAGTTACGGGCCGTAACCCTGTACCGCCATTTTATTTGTACGACAAAAAAAAGAATAAATTATTATGGTTAACCAAGAAAATAAGAATCGACCAACAGAAATATCGTTCCTGGCTTGAAGCAATGACTTCATATTTTTCATATCTAGCACGCAGTTTTAGTTCAAAAGATATGGGCTGCCTATAGAACTCCCTTAAAATACATACTTATATACCTTTCCCAACACAACTCCATCTCAAAAACGTTTACTATTACTATAGCGCGTGTTCGAATCCCATGATGTTTGTCTAATGAATCTTAGTGATTGCTTGAGTGATTACACATCGATCAAATTTAGCGGTCCCATAATCAAGCACCCTTGCCTATAATCATACTAAAGAAAATCAAAGAACAACATTAGGGATTCGAACACGCTCTATAGAGATAGTAACGTTTTTGAGATGGAGTTCCGTTGGGAAAAGGATATACATACTACAAAAAGTTTTAAAATGTCAGAATTGTGAAGGCATTATGTCATTTTCCAGACATATCAACAAGGTTCAAACCGTCGTAGAACGTGAAGCATAGCAAGGTGAATAAATGGGTCAATTGGATGTGACTTAATTAAGAAATTGAGAAACGTTTATCAATTACTCAGCATGATGAAAATTCAGTGACGAACTTAACATTTTAAACACAAATAAATTAAAAATGTACCAATTATTCTACTCATGGAACATTGACTTTGTTTGTAGATGACGGATAACTCAATTTTTTAATTCAGCCACAGAAACACTGCGGCTATAGAATATGATTTTTGATATTTAAATGACGTTTCACGTCGTGATAATCACGAGTTTATCTTATTGATACTCATCACCAGAACTCCACGAACCCTCACATCAGACAACCACGTCAAACAAATAACTCTCAGTGGCATTGAAGAGATAATAATTTGTAGAATTCTTGAATTTCTTCAAAAACATCGATGAACTTTTATAATTTTTTCACTTATCCAAGATATAATAGTTAGTTTCGCCATGTAATTGGTATAATAATCAGATTTTTCACAGTGACATAACTTATGTCGCATTACTTATTGCGGTATAACTAGCGTGTCCACCTAACGATTTTTGGCCAAAATCGACCACTAAGGTTAGACTTAGGTCGACCACTTAGGTTATATATTTTTTAACGAAAGCTTCAATTTTTTTTTGAGTATTTTTGTACATCTAAAAAAAAGGATGAAAAGATTTTGCAGACGTTTCGGACAATTTAAAAAGTGAACAAAAATTTGAAAAAAATTTCGAATTTATTTCGAAAATTTTTTTTGATTTTTTAAATTTTCAAAAACGTCTGCAAAATTTTTTTCATCATAATTTTTTTCTCAGTTGTAGAAAAATACTCAGAAAAAATTTCAAAAATTCTTAAAAAAGTGTAATATGATACCATCTATCTGACGTGTACGAGTTTTTTTTCTCGGTTAATCGAGGTTTCGGAGCGAAAAAATTAATTTTGCTTTTAATTTTGGTAATTTTATTCATAAGTGGGGTTGACCAGAAAACTACTGATGCGGCATTTGTTTTAGAATAATTAAATAATGAAAATACAAAAAATCCCTATAGTTTTATCACGCGACGACCAAAAAAAAATTTCGTAATTTTTTTTTTCATATATTATCCACCCCAGAGAAGTTTCAGAATAATCCACCTTTTATTTCTATAAGTCGATAGTTATGGTGGACACGCTAGGTATAACTTATACCGTATAAGTAGGGATAATTACGTCCAATTATGACTCTAGAAATATTAAAGATATCGCATTCAGATTTTAAGGGTTTGTTAAGTTGACCCTAAAAATTAAAAACCAAAATAAATTTCATAAAAAACAAGACCTTTAAATTCGATTTGTGGCTGATTCGGACATTTTTGGGGAAAAAAAGTGTACCACATTCACCAGAAGCTTTTTTCACCCAATAATTAATATCCAAATATCTACTTAAATAAAGGCGATTCGCTTTCGGCGAAAATCTGTAGGAATTATCCCTACGTATAAGTCAAAAAAATTACAATTTTAAAATGGTTAACTGCTATATTATTATTTGTTGTGCTCGAAAACCTACAGGTTTTTAATTATAGTCAGTACAAATAAGAAAAGTTGATAAACAGTATATATGATATACTCGGACTAACGCGCAAGTTGCCTGTATACTGTTTATCAGAAGAAAACAAACTATACATAGGTACTTCCTTGCCTTTTCAAGAAAATTTGTTGCTTATTTCTTCTATGATACAAAAAATATATGACTCAAAATAATTTAATATTTGAAAAGTCAAATTCTATCTTATATTCAAAGCAATTCTTCGCCTGTTTGTGCCTTAGAGTTGTAAAGTTTAAATTTATGGCCCACTATATTAAATCGGCTATAAATTATGGCCTGTAATGAAAAATTAATCACATAAACTTTAGCCAATTAACCGTAGTAAAATTGCCTTCGAAACCTTTTGTGGAAAACTAATGCTTAAATAAATCAGACCGCTCATGCATGTTTTTTTTGTTTTAAAAACAAAATGTCAAATTTTGAACAAGATGATCCTTAGTTTTGAAATTTAAAATAAGACAAGTTTAATTTTAAAACCTACTGAATAAAGCTTTGAAATAATTAAGACTTTGATTTTTGTCGTGCACACTTCGCTGTCACACTTTTGAAATCAGAAAAGTTATTAAATTTGAAAAAATGCTTTTATATCAAGGTGTAGATTGCAAAAAAAGATGAAAAAAGTTCTTAAATTTTTCTAAGAATGAAATTCAAACTCCGATATTTTTCAAAAATAAAATGTAAAATTTTATCAAAAGTTTAGTGAATTTACAGTCCCACCTTAACAAATACACATTGTATGGACTTAAATAAAATCAGGAAAAAAATCCAAATTGCCAGACGCACGTCAGTTAGTCAGTGACGTGAGTCACGTCACGTGACATGTCATGACATCATTTCAACTGGGAATGCTTTCAGGTATTCTTCGATAATGTAACTAATTTGTTCCGATTGATCAGAAGCCTAAATATTTCGAATACAAAATTTCAAGATAGGTGAAGTACATACTCTAAAAAGTATGAAAATTCAGGTAATAACAATTTACTTAACTCTTGAGGTTAGGTCAAAAAGTGAACTTTGAAAGTTTGCAATAAAAGTTTGATGCTTGAATCGCTCTTAAAACGTTTATAAGAACGGTTAAAATGAAAATTTCTCGGAATATTACACTTTTGTCACGTTAACCTCCTCACACCTTTTCAGAGATTGAAACGGCGCAGAAATAACATTATCACAGACCTAAAATTCAAATTTTTCATAGAGTTTGCAATTTTATATTCAAAAATAGTGTTATATCAAAAGTTGCGTAGGCTTTCACACTGATTTTTGTCTATGATATAAACGTGTATCAAACGGCCGCCTTATCAGATGAGATAAGCCGGGCCACCAAGAGGTGACAAAAATGTTCCAGTTGGCCCTTCTTTTCTTTAGGAGGATCCGCTCTTAGCATTTTTAGTGTCGAGTTTCCACGGCACAGAAGAGCAGAAACGCTTTGTTAAACAGTGAAGCCTTAAATCCTTGGACAACCTAACAACTTTGGTGGCTTGGAAATTTTGCAATCTTAAAAAAATGCGGACAAAATTACTCGAAAAACTTTTAATGAAATTGTTAAAGCAAAGTTTCCGAAGAAAGCATTGATAAT
>SCLH01001238.1:140488-165359 GCA_004367855.1 Oikopleura vanhoeffeni
GAAAAACTAAGTTTTTTATTTTTGGCTTTTGGTTTGAGATAGCCCAAAAAAGGTGTTAACGTTTTAGCGCCCACCTCTTGGTCCTGCCCCCATGGGACAAATTGAAGAAGCCAAAAATTTGTGAGAAAAAAATAATTTAGATAAGAAAATAGATAAGAAATTGTTTCAACTATTGATATAAACTATAAAAAAGGCAAGGCTTCGCCTCGCCTTTTTTAAATTATTATAAATATCATGCGATTTGCCGTTCAAAAGATATTTCTTCTACTTTTTTTTAGGATTTCTGCCAAAATTTGTGCAAAATTGATACATGATATAAAAATTCTAAGTAAGCCTGTTTTTAGAAAAGTATTTGAGAATTTTTCTGATTCAAGTTAATTTGTTCTGCAGTTTCAAACCGAAGTTTTATTACTTTACGAGTAATTTTTATGAAACCCAAAATATTAAAAAATTCTTGCAAAGCTCAAAGTTGTGCCTTTATATGGGCTTTTGGGTGTGAGGCGAGGTTCTGGTTAATAGGTGTGAGGAGGTTAACGTTTTCATAATTCAGTAAATAGATAGTTTCATGTTATTGACATGAAAAATTGCATCTGAAGTCAGTCTAAAGAGATTGATTCCAGAAAATTCCCAAAGAAATAAAAACATCAGCAAACGTTGCTTGCGACATAATTAGGGCTCCCGAGCAAAAAATAGGTACGTCATCAATTATTGATTTAAAATAATTTGATTATTGGTTTCCGGTGCTACACCACGTGAAAATGTTTGATTATAAAATGTCGCATGTCAATATAGATCATAATTTCTTGCTGAATACGAAAAAAATACTAACGATGAACAAATCTGATATGCAATTGCCTTAATTTGGAGAGAAAACTTTGATCGCCCGAAACAACGCCACCTGGAGTTTGATTGACAAAAATTTTCAGCGCCTTAAATCCATCTAGGTCCTCAATTTTAAATCATAGGACCTTTTTGTCGAGTACGATCAACTCAGGGGGCATCGCTACAAGCGTGGACAGGATTTGCGTCTCTGATTGGATGTGCCTTCAACATGATAGGAAAAGTGCTTGCGTGAAACGTCGGTGACCTCTGAGTGGGTAGTAGCTGATTTTTTTGCTCGGAAGCCCTAGACACATCGGATTGCTAGAATCTTTCGCCTGATGGGAATACTTTAATATAAGCCAACTCTCTTAGTTCTTGTTTCTATTCATATCTTATTCCCTATTTTGAACTAAGCCACATGATTTTAGTACAAATGTGTAGCAATGGTCGTGATATTTTCGCACGATGGATTTTCTTGACTTCAAAAAACTGTGATTACATAATTGCTGAATAAGTTTTGTAAATGAAATAATTCTTAGCTAGGGAGATTTATTTACTTTTATCATATTTATTGATTTCACCAGTCCAATACAAGATTTAAAATAAGAAATTTGAAAATTAAAAAATGTTGCGTTGATTCTCAGTCCTAAAATAAGCCCGCGGCATCTCACTACTGCCACCCCTACGAATTGACCAGCGTTTTGTAAACACCCGATCGGTACTACCGATCGTATTTGCGGCGCTAATTTAGCGCATCTTGTAGACAATAAATTGTGGTCAAGAAAGGATTTTATTCGGGTCGAAGATTTTTTCGGAAAAAATTGGAGAAAGTCAACAAAAACGAAATATTTTAAAAGAAAAAATCTTCGATGAAGCAATCAGTCAAAATCTACCAGTTAAATTAAACCAACGATGCCGAAAGTCATATTTTGGCTTTGACGTCGTTCATGGTCGAAGCCAAATGTTTTTACTTCCATTTTTCTCATTTCAAATAATATTTAGCTTTAATACAGTATGTTGTCGCTTTGCTAACGAAGGACACTCGAGCGTAGCCTGGCCAATGCGATTTTGAAAACAGAAAAATTTTAAACTATCAGAACATTCGTCAAAATAGCACATAGAAAAAATAGAAATAAATTTTCAAAATTACGGTTTAAAACGGTTTAGAAGGGTTTCACCAGCATTATGACTGGCTCGCGTTTAATAATCTTGTCATTCGGTCTCGGAAAAACTCAAGATTGATTTCATTGATAAAGAATACTTCCGGTGATTAACCAAAAATTATTAACATCAGAGTAATAATTTGAAAAATTAATTATTTCTGATTTTCTAATACTACGAAGATAGTGATCAAACATTTCCACTGAAATGTGTCTCCGCAAGCGTGTCTACTTGATCTACATTTTCAAATGAATACAGTGTTGTTTACATACAATATTTCTTTTTCAGGATTTCCAACTATCATCATAGGCTGTTAAACGTTGAAAGCTCAATTTAATTCCTTTATAACGTTTTTGTTAAATTATATCATATAAGTCAATATATCTGGAACATGAACTTTTTAAATTTATTGTTATGTTTTTATGATAATGGTACAACGATTATAGAATTTGATTTAAATTTTTTTTTGTCTAAGCTATCTCATACAAATACAAACAATCAACTCGATCTCTTTTTGAAATTTCGACCTCAAACTCGAAATATGATTTTCTGAGGACCCAAAAGAAAAATTTAGAAAAAAAAGGCTTCGATTTTTTAGTAAGTAGGCTGAAAAGAAAGCTACTGAAACACTGATCAGAAAATTGATTTACGTTAAGATGATATAATTTGACGTTTTAGTTTTTAAATTTAAGGAAATGTATTTTTTAATGTTTATTTCGAAAATTTTTGATAATTTGGTCGGTAGTATACTTTTTTATCACTCTTGGTCATTTTGGAGCATTTGTAATACCCCTGAGGCCTCATATAACCAGCAACCAGTCCCCCCTTAACCCGTGTGAGCACAGCACCTTTATAAAGGTGTTTGCATATTTCAAATCATCTAAAATATGCAGAAAAAACATCGTAGAATTGTCTCCTTCGAATCCATTATAAAGAATTTTGCAAGGATGTCAAAAAATGACTAATTTTTTTTTGGGAAATTTTGTTCAAATTTTACGGGGGGTTGATTTTTTGAGATTTTTTTCAAATCTTTTACCTCTAAAAAAAATTAAATGCGACCTATTGCGTCAATTGAAATTTGAAAATAGCCAGTTTTTAGGAAAGTGTCTTGTCCATGGATGAAACTCAAAACAAAGATTAATTGGTATATAGGAACAGATATTTTTTTTCATAAGTGATATTTCAAAATTTTCAATTTTAAGTATTTCGCGAAAGTATTTTAATTATTAAAGAATTAATTCGAGCAATTAAATATCGTCCACAGAGTCACTTGATTAGTATATCAACCCAGAAATAATATCAGAAGTGTACTGATCTGATTGTGATTTGTTCATCAAAATTTTAAACATATTTGAAAATAATTTTTGATTGATTATATATAAATCAAATCAAAAAGGAAGATGACATAGGTCAGATCCTTGTGCATCGATTCAAATACCAAAATAATTTGTGAACACCACTGTGAGCTTGNATCACGTGATATGCTGTACCTTGCGATCAGTAAATTTTCTAGAACTAAAAATAAAAATTCTAGAATATCAAATGTCGGATGCAAAAAAATATCGTTTGAACTTCCTTATGCAAAAAAAATTGAAACTCTAACTACCTTGGGCTTTCTGTAATACGCGCTTGAAAAAAGCCTTTATAAAGGCTTTGGTGCCTTGGCGGAACTTTTTTTTCTGTGCTCACACGGGTTAAGCATCTACAGTATGTTTATCACAGTGCTTACTATTTTGGATTAATTTCAAAAAAATTTGAGAAGATTTTCAAAGCAGAAAAACGTAAATAGAGTTTAAGATAGGGCTGTTATCACCCTGTTGGTTACTTTACAAAAAATGTAAGAAAATATTTATTTTTTGTGCTATTATGAGATGTACTTTTTTAACAAATAAATTATTCATGTCAGTACTACATCAGCAAGCATTATACAATATAAATGATACTGTAGCAAGGGATCGGATTTTTCCGGGTCGCCGGGTCGAAATTTTCGACCTGGAACGCAGGTCGGGTCAGGTCGGTTCCGACCCGACCTAGAAAAGTAGCCGATCTTCCGACTCGCAGTAATTTTTCTGAAAAACCTTAATTTTTTATGTAGTTTATACTATAAATCGACCATTTTATTATTATTTTATTTGAAAAAACTTTGTTGTCACAATTACATTTCCTAGAACTTCTAGTCAAATTTTTACGATTTTAAAATTTGAGTTCGAAAATATAACTCTCCTGCTGAACCAGCATACATTGAGTGTATTAACACCAAGCTTATTTGCTTTTTGTAAACTTCAGTTAAGGTCGAGCCTCATAACAAGTTCTGTGAACTCTACGACACTTTTTTAAATACATATATTATACACAGCATGAATTATTTTAATCGTCACTTTTTCCGTACGGTGGGTAGACAGACAAAATATATCCGAAAGATAGTGAAATTTCACTGTCTACCCAACGGACGCAAAAAATTGACAATTAAGACAACTCAGACTTTATTTTTAAAAATATGCTTTCAAGAAATAATACACAAGATAAATCTTTCTGTACCTCCAATTTGGAAGCTCCAAAGTATTTTCATTTCAAGCAAACACAAGCCTGGAAATTCCTGTTTTTCTGTTTACTCATTTGCAAACTTCCTATTGGAAACACAGTTATTTTACTTCTCATGAAAAGTTAATGATGCATTATGCAAACTCACCACTTTTGTATATTGATACGTATTTTTCTATCAAAGATTACCACATTTTGTGTTCGTGATACATGTGTCTCAATTTTTATGTTTGTTGACGTTTTGTTCGACATTAGTAGAAATTGTTCAAAAAATGAATACATTAGAAACTCCCTGCCCTGCACCGCACCTTATTTTCACTTCATTTTTTACTAGGCAATAATTTAGTAATTCATTCTGATTCCTGCTTAATATAATATAGAATACTTTTTAGATTATGAATCATAAATTATGATTCTTTTTATCAAAAGTATTTTTATACAGGGGGTTTTAGTTTTTTTAATAAAATTTGAATTAAAGTGTGCCTTCATTAGGTGCCACGAAATTACAGTCCATTATGGTTATTTTTCTCATCCAGCCTCCTTTTTTTGCGGGAAAACATTCAGGGAGTGTATGTCAAATGGCATTCATGGTTAATAATCGATATTGGTAATAGTGTTTTGTTAACACAATATGGTTTTAAAAACTCAACATTTATTGAAGTTTGCAAATTTAATACTTGAAATTAGCTTGATGATACCGTTTCTTATCACTTTCAATTTACAACTCGAAATTTATCCAGTTAGACGTATTCAATTAAGATTTTGAAATAAATAGTTTTAATTAAATTTATTTCATATTATAAACATATTTTGGTATCAGTGTTCCATAAGTACAAAGTTTTTGACCATATATTGTTTATTTGTATATGAGTTGATCAAAAACAGTGACAACAAGGCATGTTACATATACCAAAGAATTATTTTCAAAATTTTATTTTTCACGCCATCATTTTTTACCATATCTATTGTGGCAGTTGCTGGGGCTTTTATGCAACTGTTCAGATTCCAGTGTTAATCACAACTGGAATTAACCCTGAAATACCAAAAATGACAAAAAGCCCCAGCAAGTACCGTAATAGATATACTGACTGAAGGTTCACCGACTAAAGTTCTTCAGTATCGCTTGTTCTTTAAAAGTAACGTTTGATCTTCTGGAGTAAAATTTAAGGAGTATGAAATGTTAAATAAGTATTTATTGCTATTTTCACAAAAATGTACAGAAATCAAGAAAACTTGAACCAGAGATCAGACTTTTCAATCTCTGCATTGAACAGGTTTGAACATTCTAATTCAATGTGATAAACAAAATCTAGCTAATCGGAGTCAACCTGATCCATGTTAAGATGAAAAGTAGAAAAGTTAAATCAGCTGATTATTCATCAGTTAGTTAGACACGTGGTATCGTTCACTTTATTTAAGAAAGTAGATGGTGATATTTTGAATATTTGTTAAACATAAAAAAAAGGAAAATAAAAAATGAAAAGACGCCAAAAACTTAGAATTGTATATATCTTCAATGGACCTAACTAGAACAAAATCATCTAGGTAAGAGTGCGTATGTAGCATAGTCCAATCACAGCGCCCCAAATCGTGACTGAACTTCATCCTCGCTCAGTACTACACCCTCGCTCTCTTTTTCTTCGTTCATTTAGACTATGCTACATACGCACTCATAGCAAGATGATTTTGTTCTAGTTAGGTTGTTCGTTATTTGATGATTTGACAGTCCAATCTGTATAAAAATTTTCTTCAATTTTTCTTTCAAAATTTATAAAAAATCTCAATCTTCAATTTTCTGCAGTTCTTCTTGAAATTGTAAGACCTTCGATATTTGGCATGACAGTAACAAATACCATACAGTCATTTGACCGTGCATTTCTCTTGTATATGCACATAAGTAAAATGCTTGTTTTATATACGCATTTTGCGCGATATTGATAAAATTTCCCATTTTCTTTGAAATGAAAAATCCAAGAATTTTCTTTGCCACCTTTTGTGACGTACAAAAGTTGCGGTTTTTCACGTGTTCCTTCACAATAATTTATACGGGATAAATAAGGAACAACGCGATTTAGATACTTAATTTTTTAATGATAGTTATTAATTTTTTTATGAGTTTATATGCAATTTAAAAGTGTGCCAAAAGTGGCTAAATAGCACACAAATTGACTTCAATTAAGCGGAAATGTGTTTGATGTCCGCTCACTCTTTTATTTTACTCAAGCTGTTAAATGCTTCTCAGCTGAAAGTGTACTTCCCGCCGCGCAACTTTATTAACTTTTCGCGGCATTACTCGCGGGCTGCCGAAATGACGGGCGTTTTGCCTTGCACCGNACAAATCATGTAGGTAAGAGTGCGTATGTAGCATAGTCCAATCACAGCGCCCCAAATCGGACTGAACTTCATCCTCCGCTCAGTACTACACCTCGCTCTCTTTTTTCTTCGTTCATTTAGACTTGCTACATACGCACTCATACCAAGATGATTTTGTTGTTAGTTAGGTCCATTGAGGATATAATAATCGATTATGGGCCTTCTCCAAAATGGGCAGTAAAATAAGTTAAGCCCTAAAATTTACTAAAAGTTTTTGCCGACTTCTAGATTCTTAACTTTTCAAGTCTACTTATTTTTCTTGTGAACAAATCTTTATTTTGAAAATAGTGAAAACTGAACATGTCAAGAATAAACTTTTTTAATAATCGATTATGGTTCGACAAATTAAAGAAATATAACGAAATTCAATTAAGTCTGAAAAAAACATGATTTAATTACATCAATATGATATGGATCGCCCGCCTCAGAGAACAAATCCTAAACTATTGAAAAGCGAAATCTGAGCATTTGATTGGTTGATCCTTTCTTAATCTGACCAATCAAATCGGCCTATTCCGCAATCAAGGGTTTTGATTGGGTGCAAATATCTTGCGTTATTTGTATCATTCAAATATTGAGGATTTGTACTCTGAGGGCGGGTAATCCATATAATATAATCGGACGCCCATTGGTTGGTGAAATTCACTGCATTTTATTCAAAAATAAAGACACTAGAAGCATGAACTAGAAAACACTTCAAATGTTTAATATTGACCGATGAAGATTATAAATTAGACCTATTAACGAATGACAATTATGGTGACTTATTGACCGCCAGGAAGGAAAGACGAGCTAGCTTGGCCTATTTATTTCTTTATCTGATACGGAAATTCCTTTTCTCGATTGATGACTATCTGTTAAAAATTGAAAATCTTTTAACAAGCGTATTCCGAAAATATCGACAGAATTCTTCATGTGAGTCTAGTAGACTCAGTTTAATCGAAAACTTATAAACTTGAAAAAGAACTCGATGACGGTCTTCCCCCGATCTATGACGGAGTGAACTCCGTCTCTCCTTTTTCTATGATGGATCTGATAAAAATATATGAACCCGGGCATCCTCATCGATATCCACAATGCCTAATTGCGGGTTAATTTTCGGACACTATGAGATCGAGATATGATCAGATTTTAAGCCATGAAAATTAGTGAAAAATACTTCGTCTTCTACTGTATAAGAAAAATGGAAAACGTCGAAGAACAATCAGTTTAAATAATAAACTAGTGAGAGAAGGAACCCGAAAATATATAACCATCTACAATACTGCAACTAAATGTCTCTTTTTTCATATTTCTATAGTGTCATTAATGATGGTATGCTTAGTGTAAGGAAAATAACATGATATATATTGGGACTATACGCACCAACTAAGTGATGTTATAATACTTGAAATGCACTGGCAACAATTTCCTTTAAAATCGAGACATCTTCGTACATAATTTCAAACAATATTTTATTTTCTGATAACGTAAATATTGCTTAAAAAATTTGCGGAAAATTGTTTCGTTCACTTGTAATCCTATCAATGAACTAGCAATAACTTAATTTCGCTTTACCTTTGTTATTCACTATTATCCAATGAAATACGGTATTTCGAATACCGTTTTATCAATAAGTCGTGTGATTTTATGCAATTTATGGGGAAAATTTTATATTTTGTGTCTTTATTTGCAAACAAATTATTCCAGAAATTGCTTTTTTTGAAATTTTAAATTTTGTTTATTTTTGATTTTGAACAAATTTATTTGTCAACTTCAAACCTTTGTCAATATGTAAATAAGGCTTTCACACCATGCGCAAACATCGCTCACTTTATTCTGAAGACAACAAAGGTTTTATTTACACATGTTATCAAAGAAATTATCTTAGGAAAATTATGAAAATTAAATTAATTTTCTTATCAAAATTTGAAGGTCATAAAAATGAAATGAAATCGTTTTTTCCCTCTCACTCAGAAACTAAAGTAGATACGAGGTTAAAACTTCCAAAAATGAATTCACAGAGGTTGATTCACTATAGATTCTGGTTTTTAGCTAATTTGGAGCAAAAAAATATTTTACTACTTCGTAAAAGTACACTTGTTGTTTAAAAGTGTTTAAACGAAGTATTTTACATGTCGGTTGAAAATCTGACAATAATTGACGGAGGAGATCGATTTTTAAAAATTGACTGAAATAGCATATTTTTGGCGCTCAAGAGCATTCTAGGGCAAAATTCTCAAATTTATCCCAACATATTATCGACATTTTGGTTTTACCAGAAGTGTTAGAGTTAAATTAAATTTCACTTAATATTGAAGGAATAGATCGATTTTGAAAAATCGTCATTTTCCCAACCTTTCATACTCTGTAGCGCCACTCCAACATTATAAAAATCATCTCTAGTTTTTCAACAATTAAGTTCCAAAGTCAAAAATGACCAAAAATTCTTGACCACCCCCTTAAAATTGTATTATTAATTTTTGTGTTACCTTCTGCTAAAATGTAGAATTGTTATGTGAAATTCACATTGTGAATGTCAGATGGTTTGAGAAATGACCTTTACTTACAATTTTGCGACTGATTGCCAATAGAAATAAACTATGAACATTTCCGGATGTTGTGAAAAAATGAATCAATTTCTGATAAATGCTTGAAAAACATAAACAATCCCAAAAACTGGCCAAGTTGTAATAAAATACATGTTCCTTTCTCATTTATACACTACATTTCACAGATCTGGTATAAACAAAAACTAAAAATATACATGTAATTTTGGCGATCAGACATGAATTTCATAGAGTCAATTTCGTCTGAAATCTTGCAGTCATTATTGATGTCAGAATTTGAAGTGTAAAAATAGACAGATAAAATAATCGTTAACATCAACATCTAAATATAGGATTAAAACTTTATTTGCAATAAAATGGTCTAAGTAAAGTTTTTGACTCGTAAAGTATTTGTTTTAACTTGAAAGCAGTTCCAGCAAAACTATGTTAAATATATTTTTAAACAATGTTCGTAGCAAGTTATAATTTTCTCATTCAATTTCAAAACTCTACTGAGGAAAACATTTTCGTGGTCATTATCGTTTATTGCTCTTGATTAAAGTAATGAGGAACTAAGAAATAATGAGCGGGAGGACCACTTCCGAAAAGGCTGGAGATATTGTACACCACTTTGCAGAAACTTGACAAAATTATTGATTTTCTAGAATATTTCAGCCTTTTCGGAAGTTGTCCCACCGCAAATTTTTTCTTGATATGATCGTTATTAAAATCAAGAGCAATAACCGATTAAAACTACCGCGGTAAACAGTGGGAATTTACAGTGCTCAGGAGGCGTCAGTCAAGATTCTGAAACTTATTAAACTTGTTTATAACCCAGTGAGGATCAAGTAGGGTCGAAGGTTCAAGTATGATTGTTTATTATATTAACATCCCTTATTAACATTGATTATATATTAACTGAAAAAAAAATCATCGTTCACAATTTACTGTCTTTTCAAATTTTAACGATACCGTATCGTGGTAACCACGTCGTGGTTCCTACATTTCCTGCAGTTAATTTGTCATAAAAGTGCACTAAATCGATCGTTTTGCTTGAAAAGTACAAAATAACTCGACTTAATAAACGAAACATTTTTTTTTTAAATATTGAGATGTTTTGATTTTTTTAAGTATTTACAATCAAATTTATATTTTTAAGTTTATTTATTTACAAAATCAATTAACTTTGAAATTCTGCAATAATATTGACAGTTTTGACGTCAATGTAAAATAGATTTCCTATGCTTCGGATTTCTATCTATTGGTGTCTTTGAAACTAGACAACTTGACCAAAATTTTTGCTTTTAACATTTATTTGATATTTTAATTCAGTAAAATTGTGGTATTAATAGGATAAATACCGCTAGGAACTTAGGCATAAACATATGACATTATTTGCTCTTTAATCAGCTGATCGTGACTTAGCGTGACTCAGCTGAGCGTGAAATAGAACTTTTATTTGAGCGCACTTTCGATCCCATTCGGCAAAAAAATACGTTTGGTCTACTTTGAAAAATTCTAAAGTTTTACGCAGGTTTATCAAAAATTCTTTCGCGAGAGAATAAAAAAACAATTAAATTAAAACATCGTCGGTTTTCAGGCATTCAAGAAAAGAAGGTGCTTACGTCGCAGCTAATCGAAAAGAAAGAAGCTGGAATGCCATTTTTGCTCCAATGGTTCTAGGCATTGGACATAAAAATAGACTATGTTAGCGGATACATGAAATTGACCAATCAAAAACCAACTTCCAAAGATCTGAACTTTCGAAAATTAATTTTTCAACTTTTGATATCCAAAAATAAAATGATCAACAAAAATGTTCAGTCATCTTCATAAGGCATCTGTCAGCATCAAATGCAATCATGGCATTGCAATGCTATAGTACTTTAAATGTACTGGCCTAAAGACTTTACCTTGAAATCGGGACAAAGTTTTCGTACATAAATTATGTTACATAATATTTGACAACATATTTTGATAACGTAAATAGTTTGAAGAATTTCCGTGAAAATTGTTTCGTGCGCTTGGCATCCTTTCGATAGACTAATAAGCACGTTTTTGCTAAGCTTTTATTATTACCGATTTGAAAATATTTAAGCTGATGGTGCCCACTAAGATAATATCATAGAGAAAATTTCTTTATAAAATTTTCATAAATTTGTTATAAAAATTTCTATTTTGCGTTTTACAAAAAATCTGCTGTATAGTGACCAGGCTTGTTAAGGGAATCATCTCCAAGGCTTAAATGTCTTTTGGAGAATGTTTTTAAAAAACTGTAAATTTAAAATTGATCGATTATTTATCAAAAATTCATTCAATCGACGTTTCGCTTTTATTTAGCATTTTTAGGATTAATTATATTTCAGTTTAGAAAAATACACTGGGCTTAGTTTAAAAATAATCTTCTTATCGTGGTTTCAGATATGAGAAATATTGAAAAGACGGACAAGGTGAACTAGTCTGATCACCAAATGATTAATTATACTTATTGAAATTAATTTGATTTATTTTCAAGATATATATCATGCAGCATTATTTTCGACAAATCATGCAGCATAATGAATGCCTCTAATTTAAGTCATATGAAAATTTAAGTATTAATCAACATAACGTTCCTAGTATTATTTTTCACAGTTATTTCAGTAAAATTACCAAATCAGGAAAAAACATTGTTTATAAGAAGCACAAATTTGTTTTGAAATACATAGTATAAAAAATTGAAAAGTTAGACAAAGTCTCAAATCTTTTCAAAACAATTTCTAGAATCTTAATTACCTCATTTGGTATCAACATTTGTCAATCGTAGCGACTTTTCTATTTTTCATTACCAAGATAAAACTCTTACAAAGAGAATTTTCGAAATCTAAAATCACTGAAATAAAGGAATTTTAGAATATATCCTTTTCCCAACGGAACTCCATCTCAAAAACGTTTATGATCTCTAAAGCGCGTGTTCGAATCCCACTGATGTTGTTTCAGTGATTGTCTTGAGTATGATTATAGGCAAGGGTCTTGATGATAGGATCGCTAAATTTTATCGGTGTGTTATCACTCCAGCAATTACTGAGACAATCACTCAGAGAACATCAGTGAGATTCGAACACGCGCTATAGAGATAGTTAACGTTTTTGAGATGGAGTTCTGTTGGGAAAAGAATATGCAGGAATAAAGTTGGCATAATAAAAGTTAATTGCTCAAGCTATCATTATGAAATCCTCGGTATGAAATCCGTGACTTCAAATTTGGGAGGACATTTTCCTTAACATCAGGGAATGTTACCTAGATTTTCCGGTATGATAGTATTTCGGCTATATAAATTTTCAGCTATATCACAGAAAAATTGAAAGTTTTTAGACCTTACTAGAATTCTAGAGTTTTTATGGGATTGAGCTTTTAGTTCAATAAAAAACAAAAAATTTCTGATAGGATCATCAAAACAAAAATTTTCAGGCATTCTTTTTTGTTCCATAAATTTATTAATTAAATATCTCATATGCAATTTCGCCAACTTTGAGGTATTTTTCCGATTTGATAAAAAAAATAATAATTTTTGAAAAAAAAATTAATTCACATATACGTAAGGTGATAATTCTGAGCGATTCCCGCTACTCTCGCCCCCCAAAAATGAATACAACTATAGAAAAGTTGACATTTAATTAATATAGCCGAAATACTATCTTACCAGAATTTCCATGGTCGGAAAAAGTTTTTTTGAGAAAGTTTAACCCTATAAACTCAAAGAATCAGTGCTGAGGGTTTCAGTTTTGCAGATAAATATCCCGGTACTGATCCTAAGCATAGGCTATGCTGAGTAAATAATGCATAGGCTTTGCTGCATAGCCTATGCAGCATAGCCTATGCATTATTTACTCATGTTGCGCTGTGTGTCATTTCAGAAAAAACACGACACAAAGAGTGAATTTTCGGAGCAACTGCGTCACCGGGAACTCTTCAGTTTCACATTGAGATTAAATTTGCTGATTTACTATCCCGAGGTGAGATTATTCAAGAACATAATAAAATTCAAGAACATTCAAGAGCGAAATGAAAAAAGTTTTCTCATAATTGATCTAGTGGGTCTATTTTGAAATAAATCTGAAATTCCACATAACTTGCATAATTAGTAGATAAAACTTCTTAGCGTGCGTTTTTTCAATAATTCTTTATTTTCTCTAGAATATGCCAGAAACCACCGTTTTTTTGACATTTGAACTGTCAATTTTTTGAAAATAATTGGTTGGAATTGCCAATCAAATATTTGAAATAAATATATTTTTGAGCTTTAAATTCATTTTCTAAATAATTCGACTTCAACTCCGATTTCTGCGAATTTTGATCAAATTTCCACAAAATTTTGTTTTTGAGTAAAATGACTGTTAGAACTTAAATTATAACTTTTCCATCTCGAGAAAAATCATAAGTTTTATTTCATCTTCTAAAAAATTAACGAAGGAGTGCAGAATCAGAAATGTAAAACACGTTTTTTAAAGTCAACTATGGTGACCATTTTTTACTGATTTGATCTCACAATTGTCATTAAACTTGTCAACCTGTCGTAATTTGTTAAACCTTGTTTTTTAATAGAAAATGAATAATTGTTTGGCAAATAAATTACAAGTTAATGAGATTGTTTAAAGTCTGTTTGACTGGACCCTTGGTTAATTTTCAATTTTAAACTATAAAGGCCTGCATGTGATTGTTGTTACAAGGCACGATTTCAAATACAAAAGCTTCTAAATTTGGTACGTAATAAATATTAAAAGGTCCACTTTTAAACAATAATCTTCAAGCTGCTAAGTCTAGTCAACTAAAACCACGTCAAGTTTACAAGCTCAAGAATCTTGAGTCAAGATAGAAAATTATCAAAGTATTTTTTTATACCGATATCGGAAAAAGATTTTTTGTAATTTCAGTTATAACTTATAAGTAAATATTTTCGACCTAGAGCTTCCTTAAATGTTTTTCATTTTGCAAAAAAGACTTAAATATTTTTTTCTAAAACTAGCTTATTTCAACTTTTTATTCCATTTTCAAATCGAAAATTATTTAGTCAGAATTGCGACTTAAGCCTAAAACTTTCAATCAACTCGATATAAAAGTTGAATATATTAGCAAAAAAGCATCAAAATAAATTTTTTGATCTTATTCACAATTTTAAATACAGGTGTTACTCTGTTATAGTTACCCCTGAACTTTTGAAAAAAGGTAACCATAACAGATAAAAGGTAACTTTAATGGGTGATTGCTCAGGGTAACTTTAACAGATAATCACTCAATATTTTTTCAATTTGAGATTTCTCTTTTTTGTAACTTATATCTGTTTTTTGTATTTCGAAAACAGACATAACTTAAATTTCATTATGAACGGAGTACTGGTCGCATTTAGAGACTCGAAGACGATATTTTCCGTAGATTATCTTCAAAATCAACTTCTTTAAAAAGGGTGACTATAACCGATAAAAGTTGACTATAATAGGGGAACTATAACAGAGTAAATACTGTTATGCATTTCGCAAGAAAAGTGTCTGCGACATTTTTTTTATCCATTTTTCGATGATTCAAAGTGGCTTGAGCCTTTCAAAAGACTCTCTGCCTCCAAGGGTTCATCTTCGAAAATAAGGTCAAACGAGAACACCAAAGTAGAAGCCTAGGAATTCTTTTTATAGATATGTTATGTGACAAATAAAAGTAATTTCACTATAGAACAATTATAGTCTCAATTCTGAGCTACGATCAGCTCTTGAAATTTTATTACTAGTATATCCCCTATTCACAATTTTGTTAATATCCCGACCCTGATCAGGAAACGTAGTGTGTTTTTAAGTAGTATGGCCGGAATATTAACAAAAGTGTGGATAGGGGATATGGTAAGTAGTATATGGATTATTATGCCCGGGTCACTTTAAAAACTCATTCCCTATTCTTTTAACAGGCAAATAAGTTTTTAAAGTGACCCGGGCATAATAATGGATATATGGTACGTAAAATATAAAAAAAGGTCAATATGAGATAACTCTCAATTCTAGGGTACGATTAGCTTTAGAATTAATTTTTAGTTGAAAAATTAAACTTAAATCTATTCAAACAGCGGTTCACAAGGTTTTTAAACGTTAGCTGACTAATCTTATTCACTCAAACAAAGTGCATGGGTTAATTCTGCGTCCAAAGCGAACTTTTAATAGACTCACTTTTCTTGAACAAAGTAGAAGTTTGAAACAAATTTTAAGTACCAAATTAAATTTACTGTCAAAATATTTCATTTAGATACCATTTTATTAAGAATGTTTATATCAGATATCAACCAGGTGAGATGTTGGGAACCGTTAGACTGGGTTAGCCCTATTCTACCATCCACATGAGAAAATTTCCTCCAGTATGAACAGTCTTTTTCTCATGAAAATTGACGAAGAAAACAAGCTGTATTAGGAATAAACACATTGACGCTTCAATGCCGTTTAAATTTAAAAAAATTTCCTGACTTTTAGTAACAAATGAACGCGCTGCTAACACCCGAAATCTCTATTGAAATTTTTTTGCAAGAATAAAATTTTATTAAATTGCCGTGCCAACCGGTGTCACAAGCATAGTGTTGTCAAAATCTTCATCAGTAGTTCAGAACCGTATTCGTTTGACAACTGCTCCAGCTCCGGTTGAAAATCACGGAACCACAATCAGCATCACCAGAAAAATTTTACAAAGTGATTAGGCCTGATTTTATTATAAAGATTTTCAAAAAACCTAAATAACAATTTTTGGTACCATTGGATTGCGTAGGAAAATTTTCATTAATATTTCTATAAAAAGTTTGACAAAAAAATGAACGAACCATAAATTTTAGGCTTTTTCAAACCAGCGGCTCAGAACATTGTAAGCACGCTGAAAAGTTAAAAGTGCGCTTTTTTTTTCTTTTCTTATTTACAGATTTCGAAACAAAATCAGAAAAAATGTTGACGAAAAATGCGTAAATTTTTTTAATCTTTGAATTTTTCTTGAAAATTTTACGCGGAACTTAAACATAAGGTTTGAACCTCAAAATCTTTAACCTAAAATAGATACAAAGTGTTTTAATGAGCTTGGTACACATTGTTATTCTTTGTCAGCCTAATGAGAAAGCACAAACAGATAAACCAATTGTTTATTTTCGTACAGTGTAAATTGCTCCAATTTGCCACATAAGCTGGCTACCTCCTTAATGCATGCATAATTAACATAAAGATACTGCATGTAGATTAAAACCTCTTATTTCCTTTTTGGAATTGTGAACACACATTCGGTCATCTAACTATTTAAATCTTGGCATTTTCGTTCTTTTCCCATCTATCTTATGAAAACACTTTTATCATTAACCCGCTCTGTGCCGACAAGCCCACATTTGGCTCCAGTACCTTAAAAATCATTTAAAACAAATGCAAAAACGGCGATCGTAAATCTCTTATATTCCAAAGACTATCTATAGAAGAATTTTGATTTCGGTTCCCACAAAATACATAGAAAATTTCTTTTTCGAAATGTTTTGGTCTCCTGTGTATTACGGACGGTGCTTGATTATATTAGCGATTTTACTTGCCCTATGTTTCACTTCCTCGAAAAGAGTTCGAAACTAGCCATAAAATACAATCTGAGAGTTAAGCAGTTTTTAGGAAGTGTTTTGTGGCATGAACAGTTTGAAAACAAAAATTTCTAAATTTTCAACTCTCAGTATCCCATGAAAAAATTAAATTCTCGAAATCTCGAAAAAAAATTCAACAAATATTGGTTGAATTTCAAAGGATAGAAAACACACTTTGAGAAATTTCGATTTGAAAAAAATTTGATCGTTCTGTTAACCATAAAAATGAGTCCAGCTGACAGCCGAAAATTTGAGGTCGGGTCACGTGCTTTTACTTGTTTAATTCCGTCTCACTAAACCAAAGACTGCAAATCTATCGGGGCTCTCGCTCTTAGATTTGGTATTTTGAATTGAAAAATCGAAAGACACATATTGCGAATCTTAAAACATTTCGCGTCTTCTATTCATTTTTCTTGTTTTGATTGAAATTCGGTGTTCGGAGCGGTCAGCGCTAAGAGCAAAACCATCAAAAAATCGACGAAATTATTTTAATTAAGGACAAAATGATGCTGGTCTTATACTTACAGCAGACAGTTTGTTTGTGAACAAGTTCGATATGACAATTGGAGTCAAATACAGTATTATAGCACCTGTTTTATTATTTTTTTAAGAATAATATGATGCATAATTGCTTATATTCAGCTCGAAATCCTATTCGCTATACGTTCTGGCCCGTGGTATATTATAAATATCAAAATCAAAGAACATTCATTTCAAATCTTACAAACATCGTCCGCGTCGTTTTTTTCTTTCCCTTGAAAGTCCGTTCGTACCTCGGTAGAGAGAGCACAAACATCAAAAATGCGGACGAATCTTATCTTTATAAGACAAAATGATGCAGCATTCCTTTTTCATTTTGCTGGGCAGACAGCTTTATCAACAACAGGTTTGCCTAGGACAAAATTGGGGCATATCTTACACGCCATTGACCGGTTCTATGATTTTTATTGAAATAAAGTAAGAATTTGCGTTAGATTTCTCAGATGCCAAAATTTTCATGGCATTTCGTATATGACTGTAGTTTCATGCAACAAATTAAACCTATTAGAATGTGAAAAACACATTTTCCCCCACTTTCTTCATGAAATTTTATTAGATCTGTGATTGCCAGCTAGAGTAGGACAAACAATAAAATAAGCGAAAATGTATTTTTAATGAGGGTAAAAATTGATTGGAAAGAATTCTTGTATTTTATTAAAACGTTTTAAGAAAAGTTACTATTTGAACAAAATTTGGGTCATATTACACCTTTCAACCTTTATTATTTTTATAATGAGTCTCGGATATTTATTTTATGTTTTTTTTTGATTTGTTTATTTTTCATAAGGGGGGGGGGGGGAGAATCAGTTAAATTTAACAGTTTTTTCGCCTACTGGAATAAATAGGAATTCGAAGGTCGTTTTCTTCTGCAAGTTGGGTACTTGTCAAGGCCACATGAATTTAAGCATACCGCCCCAGTCAACATATTCTTCTTCTGTATAATATCTCAGTGAATGTTAACTAAGCACTGATAAGATTCGGCACATACTAAATGTCTCCAAGTAAAAATCTTCTTCGCATCAATAACTTTCTGCGATGAGCCAAAGAGCTGGTCCACGTCGCTGTGAATTTTGTCTAATAATATACATAATTTAATATTACATTCTAGTTGATATTGTTTTAATTACGTTTGATATATAATTTTTTAAAGTTCAAAACAGCATTCGAAGAGTTTGTATTTTTGCGTTAAAATATTTGTACAGCTCGGTTACAGTACGCTTGCATTCGGCTTCGTGATAATTTGCATTCCATTACATACCCTTCTTATAATATATAGAGCTCGTCGCACGTTCGTGAGTCAATGCACACAAGTGACCAGAACGGTCCATCTTTCAATTCGAACAGCGTTTTCTATTTTTCAATCGTCGAATTTTGTATAACGCCATATTAACATGATTTTTGTTGAATCCATTGTTCACGCAGATCTCNTGTTTTTCGTCATTTTTCATGAAAAAAACTTTCATATTGAGGAAATTTTTTCATGTGGATAATGATTCACCCACTAATTAGCGGATAACACCCGAAGTTTATAAATATTGTCTTAAAAAATATTCTTACATCGGGTTTAGTTGGAAATGGAGTTTCAATGAATAGTGGTTTTTAATATTTTTACAGATAGTTAGTTATGTTAATAAATTAAAAATATAAACGTTTGCAAGAATGGACACTTTTATCGAAGATAAAAAATAAAAAAATTAATTTTCCCATTTTTTTCTTTCATATATATCACTCAGAAAAAATGTACCAATCTGCCACATCGCTGCTACCCCTTAATAAAAGCTCGCGTTAAAAGATTGACATACTACCGTTACGTGATCTGTGAAAATTTGAACTCAATTTGATATACCGTCTGGGAGGAGATAGATTTTGCAGTTTAGAAAAGGTCACCTTGTTACGATACTGTACCTATTGGTGTAATGATCAAAAATAATTTATGGTGTACTTTTTCGCAAGATTAAGGATAGATCTACAAATTAGCATTTTCGGTTTTGCTCATACGCTTTTAGTTTTCAGAATATATCATCGTGAATATGTCGAATTTGCCAGATATACCCCCTTAAAGGCTCTTATGCCTGGTACACTATCACTGATAGTCTATCCGTGATAGTTCTATTATGATAACAAGCAGTTTATATAGCGTAGTAAATGGGCGTTAATATTGACACAGTAAGATTAGTCCATAGTACAGTTTACTAAAATGTCGGGTAGTCCGCTGTATGACCGTCGACTATTACGCAATCATTGTCTGCATCCACTCTGTGTGGACCACACAGTTTCACAAATACGGTCGACACCATATATTTTATGCATAATGTTTCTAAAAAAATAGAATCATCACGTCAAAAGGTAATAATAACGATTAATAATAACGAAAAATAATTTTAAAACTTTTATTAATAATCGTTATTAAGGGGGTGGTCGTCGCCATTTTAAGGGTTCTTCGAGTAGCCAATGTCGCACAAGTACAAACGTTGGAACCTTAATCTTTACCTCTCTTTGACTATATTTAACAAAAATCTTGCACGTATAAAACAATCCAAAATTAACCGATGGCTCGTCCCAATCAGAATCGGTCTTACAAAAGCTTGACGGAATTATTTTTTCAACCTCCCTGAGTTTTGAAGGTTCAACAATGATTCATGTTTTAAAATAACCGGACAGAACGTGAGCAGACCCAAAAATTGAGTTTTTGGAAAAATTCTTTGATTTGGCTTCAGAATCCCCAAAAACCGTATTTTGCTCTAGTTAACATAGGGTCAAAATACTGTTTTTAGTGATTCTGAAGTCAAATCAAAGAATTTNTCTGAGCAAAATTAATTGTATATCTCTCAAATTGTCTTATTCTTAATTATACGAATTTCATTTTAATTTTTGAATAATTTTTCGAGTACAATATATACATATTATTATGCCCAGCAGCACTTCCAGAGGACAAAATTTCATTAATCATTTCCGAAAATTTCATTAATAATTTCCGAAAATTGGATTATCACCTGCCTTCGAAAACACAAATCGCGCTGTGATATAAATGTATTTTGCGCGCCGTGATATCACTCACAAAAAAATATTTTTTGGCCCTTCTATTAACTTGGCAAACACAGATTTTGGCTAAAATAGTCTGAATCAAATAGGGCTAACCCAGTCCAACACATCCCGAGATGTTGAGTGTGAGATATTAAACTTTTTGGCGTTGTCTTTACTTGGACGATAATTGACAGTGATAAGACGATTGATACAACAGGTGATTTATGAGATTGAAAGTTAAAAATAAGGAAATGGTAAACTTTTAACGCTCTGGCGAATACGTAACTGGGAATTTTAAGACGTACATGGAAAACACAGCATAGTTTGATTTTCTTCATTTTGGTGACAAAAATATACAAGACACATTTTCATATTTTTAGAAAAAATCATTTTATTAAAATTTCTTGACATTTTGCATTTCAACAAAAGATTTCAATAACGATTTAAACGAATGTGATCCTGTTGCGAATTTCATTTTTTCTATTCTTATTAAAAAAGCAGTTTGGTTAAATCCAGATTTTATTAATTTCCAGAACGTAACAAAAAAAACACCAGACTTTTCAGCTGACAATATGCTGTAATTACCGTTAGCGTTAAATCAGTCTTCTTACGTATCTTTAGTAATCATCCAATAAGTTAACTCACCGAAACTTGAAAAGTTTCGTTATCTATAAGCTTGATTGACCATCTTTGAAGACCTGCCCAAATAAGTACCACTAATAGTGGTTCAATTAGTTACAAAGTCGACGTACAAAATTACTAATCAAGGTAAAATTATCTGGGAAAATATCTTTGTCCATTAAAAAAACCAAGGTATCCGTTTATTTTTAATAATGTTTAATAATGGGCTTGATTTGACAAATTTTTATGCCCACTTTCAAAATAGCGAGAAATTTTGTTGCTTACACTGATCATTTTTAAAAATTTTCTATATCCTTTTCCCAACGGAACTCGATCTCAAAAACGTTAACTATGTCTATAGCGTGTGTTCGAATCTCACTGATGTTGTCTAAGTAATGGTCTTAGTGATTGCTTCAGTGATCACACACCGATCAAATTAATCACTAAAACAACATTAGTGGGATTCGAACAAGCGCTATAGAGAAAGTAAATGTTAAAAGTTCATTTAAAATATTTTCATCACAAAGATTTAAAAAAAGGCTACCAGACAAAACTCGCCAAATATACAAAATAATTTGGTACAATCTGGATAGCCCGTTTTGTCCCAAATTGTGTTTTCGTGTCAACTTTTCCGTCTAAATTTTCGTTCTGTTTTTCATTAATACCTGATGATGAATAAAAATATATTCGAAACGTTGTAAAACAAATCAGTAGTATATAAAAAACTCACATTCAATCGTATACTCCGGCAATAAAGCCAAGCCCTAACCCTAACCCTAACCCTAACCCTAACCCTAACCCTAACCCTAACCCTAACCCTANTTTTTTTATTCTTATAAACAGACAGAAACAGAAATATAAATAAAGAAGTTTTAGAATTCAAAATTCGGAATCTGATTCGGAATCCGAATCAGAATAAAGAAAAGTTGCAAAAATTGTATCATCAAGTTCTTATTCCGTGGTTGCAGTTGACAATTATGTTCCCGATGCAATAACCGGGTAAAAATCCGGATGACTTTTGGAAAATTTTGTATAACTTCAATAGGTAACCTAGAAAATCTTGGAACATCGAACGAATTGGTTTAAACCAAAAATCATCCAGATATGTCACACCAAATTTTAATCCGGTAAAAAATTAAGTTGATCGCGTAAGTTCGAAAGGCTGAATCGTTACCGAAAGTTTCAATTTAGCGTCATCTAGTGAAAAAATAACCTTCGTAGACCTGCGAGATCACAAAAAAAAAAGGTTTTTAGTCAATTTATTTATATATCTAATTTGGAGCCAAAATTTTCAAAGGGGACACTAGTAGCGTTTTACTACCGCCTTAAGGAGGTACTGGTCGCTGGTTTTATGAGGACTTAAGGGCATTACAAATGCTCCAAAATGACCCAGGGTAGTAACAAAGTGTACTACCGACCAAATCATCAAAAAAAAATTTCGAAATTTTCGCGTTTTTTCGATTTTTTTCCAAGTTTTTTTGTTCAAAATGTCCTTAAAAAATAACATTTGGTTTAATTTAACAACTAAAACGTCAAAATATCATCTTGACATAAGCCAACGTTCTAATCAGTGTATCACTGGCTTTCTTTTAAGTCTACTTACAAACAAATCGAAGCACTTTTTTTTCGAAAATTTTTTCCTCAAAAAAATCATATTTCGAGTTTGAGGTCGAAATCTCAAAAAGTGATCGAGTTTATTGTTTGTATTTGTATAAGCTAGCTTAGAAAAAAAATAATGAACTTTAAAAAAATTCCTAAGAGGAGACAGTTTTTCTGACAAACAATTGCCAAAAAACGGTGGTTTTTTCTATATTCTAGAAAAATTAGAGCGAAATTAGAAAGACTGATCGAATTTATTTTTGGCTTACTATTTTTACAACTTGTGTCAAAATTTCAGCTTATTTCGACATGAAACCTGGGAGGAGATAGTTTTTCTATTTTGGCTTAGGTCTCTTTATGTCGCTTATGTGTGAAGGAGTGTATGCATACGAAAATTAAGTTTATTTTTCACAAGCTTAAAGGATAGTTCAACAAGCTTGAGGATAGTTCAACAAGATGATTAATCTGACTAGTATCCTAAAAGCCTTCTTTGGCTAATTTTTCATCGAGAAGATTCAATTTCAGCGACCAGTATCCCTTTAAGGGGGTGGAGGGGCGACCTTCTATAGCTGTTTGGAACATAAATTTACATAATTTTATATTTTTCTGAGTAAAGTGACTATGAGAAAATGGATGGCTTATATGAAAAATTCATATCGCCTCTAAAAATTTTCTCGGTTTTCAGAAGACCATTATCTATTTTGGTCATTTTGGACACCAGGGAGCTAAAATTTCAGAAAGTTATAATAAATAGCTCTCTAGTGCTAAATGATATATTTAGAAAGCAATTTTCTTAATCTACAGGGTGTAAGGTTTTTCCCTTCTTTTTTCCAAACTGGTTACACTTGATTTCCGCCGTTTTGATTGGTTGNACCAGTTTGGAAAAAAGAAGGTAAAAACCTTACACCCTGTAGGTCGACGTCAAATTGTTTGGAGATTATTGATTTCTTTTAATCTGCAGTCACCATGGTTAATGTTTGTAGAATCTGCACTCAAGTTCAAAATATGTTAAAAAAGTTCCCCCCTCCACCCCTGAAACAACAACTCTGAAAGAAAAATTTGAGAGGTTGATCACTGGGCTGGAGTATCCGATTTTTCGCGTGATGAACATTTTATATCCCTCTGTCTTGTGATTCAAAGATCCCTGGGTTGAACCCAGTGGGTTCTATTTTTACAGAATGATCAAGTTAAAATTTCAAACTTTTTGTGATTCGATTAATATTCAGAAATGATTTGGATGAACGGGGTTGTCGTCGCTAAATAGCTAAAAGCTGGGGTTTTCGATGACAAATTGGGGTACAAGAATTTCTTTTGACCTAATGACAAGTATATGAACAATAATATATCAACATTAATATATCAACTAATATATGAACAATAATATAACAATAATATTAATGAACAATAATTTTAAGACTCTCAATTTTATACGAGCCTTTTTTGACCTACTTAAAAGTATAGAAATTGAAATTAAGCGATTTTAAAACTGAAAAACATGTTTTCATTTTTAATTAAAAATCCTAAACGCAGATAAATGGGGAAATTCTAAACGCAGATAGATGGGGTAATTTCTGATGCGTCTGCCGAAATTTTATTTTTGACTTTCAAATTGATAATCAATCTGATAAACATTGTTAAAGCTTTCAAAACTTCCGAAGTGACGTATAATATCGATTTATCATGACGGTTGCTTCTGAGAAAAATTGACAAAAATGCGTTTTTTTACTCAAGAACTAAATAAGCGGTCTAGACTACAATTTAAAAATATTGATATTGTTACATAATTTCTAAAAAAGGCGCTCCCTAAATCATATGGATCTCCACCCCGTGTGCGGTCGGGCAGCCTGATTTAAATGTTGGCGGAATAATGCAATGGTGGATTTTGAATACGATAAGACCTTTTTGAAATCGATAGTCTCAGATTTCTTCCATTTTGTGCTCAGTGTGTTCATCGTAGGCGAAAACCAATTTTGAGAAGAAAACATTTCTTTAAAAGTTCACCAAAAGGTGGCTGGAGGCTTTGAAAGTTCAAAAAATCGAAAAATTGTCCTAT